>JANHFL010007822.1:0-10188 GCA_032468155.1 Oxyrhabdium leporinum
TAGATAGATAGATAGATAGATAGATAGATAGATAGATAGATAGATAGATAGATAGATAGATAGATAGATAATTTTAAACCCAAACCATGTAGAGAACCTGGATTTTCATAAGCGGATCTTATAGCAGTGTCATTTTATAAGTACAGCTTGGCTTGTAATTTTGGTTCTGGGTTTCTTCTTTGTAATAGAAGCCCATCTGCTTCATTGTCCCATTTAAAAACTTAAGGGCAACGAGACTTTCCTCAAGATTTCTTCAAGCCTACTAATGATCTGGGAAGATGCAAAATGCAATTAATGAATGGGAAAAGAGATTGAAAACATAAAATACAAATTCTCAGTGTCAGAAAGGCAGAAAACACCCAACAAAACCTCCGGTGGCAGCATATTTTTAACCAGTGAAGATCAAGGAAACTCGGAGCTAGAGGCACATATCCATGCTTTTTTCATTTCAAAATATGAACGCGAGTGGCCGTGCCTTTCCTAACAAAGCTGAAACACGCTGAGAAAATGGTGAAAAGAGGTAAAATATTCATGTGTAGTTTCCCCTCTGATATGTTATAATAGATACCGGTAGGTGATGCCTTTCAGGATGTGAGAGATTTTCACAGGCACTTTTCTCGAATGCTAATGATACTTGGATCTCCATCCATCTTTTTTCTGTCAGTAGGGGAACAGACCTAAGGCACTTTCACACAACCTACGGTAGCAATGGGCCAACCTTGGGACCTCCATGGAATGAATTCATTGATGGCTGAGTGAGACAATCAATAGATATGGGTGAGCATTCTGCAAAAGTCAGGGACCATCGTCCACATCTCGTTTTACCCTGTGGTTCACAGCTTACTCTGTAGTCAATAAGTCAATCCTGGAAAGGCTATTTGGTGTTAGGCTGACACTCAGAACCTGATGAGCTGCAGATCAAGTTGTGACTGTTTATATAGAAATGAAGACTTGCCCTTTCAAAGAATTATTGGTGAGTCTTCTCCAACCTAGCACCTTCCACATGCATTAAGAGTGTCTGTTTGCCTTTTGAGTTGTTGGTGACTCTTGGTGACTACCTGAAGAATTCCCTGCAGTTGGCAAGATTTTGGGAGTGGTTTGCCCTTGCCTTCTTCCTAGGCCTGGGAGTGTATGACTTACTCAAGGTCACCCAGCTAACTTTGTGCCTAAGGCAGGACTAGAACTCATGGTGTCTTGGTCTCTAGTTCAGTCCCTTAGTCACTACTCCAAACTGGTTCTCTTCAAGATATTAAGAGTGCAGTGATCAAAATCCCCATCATTTGGAGTAGAAACACCAGTCTATTCAGAAAAATATGTTTCAGTCTGTAGATGGATATCTTAAACCTTCAATCAAAACATAGGCAGTCCTTCACTTATGACCACAACTGGGCCCAGAATTTATGTCGCTAAGTGAAACATTTGTTAAGTGAGTTTTGTCCCATTTTACAATTTTTCTTGCTACATTTTTTAAGCGAATCACTACATTTGTTAAATTAGTAACACAGTTGTTGAGTGAAATTGGCCTCCTCATTGACTTTGCTTGTCAGAAGGGCACAAGAGGTGATCACATGACCCCGGGACACTGCAACCATCATAAATGTTGTGAAGTATCCGAATGTAAATCACGTGACCATGGGGATGCTGCAATGGTCATAAGTTGAAAAATGGTCATAAGTTGCTTTTTTTCAGTGCTGCTGTAACTTTGAACGGTCGCTAAATGATCTATTGTAAGTTAAGGATTGCTTGTACAATAATTGTGACAGGAAGCCTATTATTGTTTCACTGTCCTCAAGATACACAAGGAAATTTCTTGCCTAAGTTTATTTTTCAGCCAAGATACATCAGACACTAACTGTGAGCAAGGAGATTAAAGCATCTACTAAACTCCAACCAATTCTATTGCGTTGTTACAATGAGTATTATTAGGATTTTTATTGAACAGATTAACTGATATAATTAATCAGTGGTCGTATCAGTTGTTTAACGGTGGGAATATCATATATGAGATACGAGTGTACCATTCCATTAACCACTGAAAACCCATATTCAACAATCTGATCCACCTTTTCCTGTTTTATAGAAAACAGTTTGTATTGGAAAGAGTATTTTCTTTTTCTGAGTCTTCCAGGAAACTTTATGATAATATGATTCATGGTTATGTCCAATAGATGCCTATGCTTTTTTTTTTCTCTTTCATTCTATTACCTGTGAGAATTCACTCACTTGTGATGGGGCAAAGTCTTGGTGTAGTCCCAGACCCTGTACATATTTGGTTTGTGATGAATCTGACTCATATTTTACATGCCTCTTTCCTTTGTTGCAGATTCACAATTTTTGGCAAAATGAATGTTATATGTTGTGTGAATCAAAAAACACTGCTGTTACAGAATACTCAAGGGGACTAGGATCTTAGCTAAACCATGCCAATGTTAAGCCTAGTAAGTAGGCCTCTCCCCAGCAGTTCCTGTGAAAGGCTTGTCTACATAATGTTGAATCTTTCCATTATTCTTACTCAGGGTTGATATTTACAGAGAAATCTAAAATACAAATAACAACAAGGAAGAAGTCTGCTGACTTTCTCAATACAATCTATCCATGTTGCAACTAGAACTTGTGAATTTTAGGCCCTGAACACATTAGTTCAGGGGTGTCAAAGTGGCAGCCTGTGAGACAGATGCGTCACACGCAGGCCATGCCCACCCCAGCTCTGTGAAGGGACGCAATGTCACGATACGTCACGTGACGGCAATGTGACGTGGAGAATTTGCCACTCGTGCATTAGTTGGTCTTAGGTTAAGTTATCTCTCTCAGCCTCAGTCTCCTTGTCAGCAACATGGGAGGAAATACTGTTGTGTTTTGCTTCAAAGGTAATTATGGGGCTTATAACTAGATAATGAAGGTATTAGGGCCACTTTGGTATGAATTATACCTCTGTGGTTTAAACTCAAAGGAGTAGATTTATACGCACGCCTACTCTATGTTATTTGATATGGTATTCAAGGATGTAATTTTCCCCTTCGTAATTGAATCTCATTTTTTTAAATGTCAGCATTATTAGCTAATGTATCAATACATCTGCAAAACCTAACATATATTTTCTGATAATGCTGCAATTGGCTTTTTTTAATTAATATTCCAGCACAGGTAAAGAGGTGAGAGATGAGAAGTGTTTATTTAATTCCTGGAGGGATGAAGGCAATTATTTTCTTGATGCAGAGATGCTTAGTATACTGCGTTACAAAGACCACTGCTGGTTGGGGAAAAATGCATGTGTGTCCTGTGAATAACTGTTTCCTAGATTTTGCATACATAGCAGCGCTGTCTCCTTGCCCTGATCGTATAAAAGGCATGTTGCCTTGAAGTCCTTTTACAAGTCTTGCAGGTGCCTGAAAACAGCAATTGGGGAGGGGGGGGAGGGGTAGAGATTCTCCCTCCTTCCCTCCCACTAACCAGCTCTTTACAGCAGTTATCGGGCTAAGAGACTGAATGCTTTGTAATGAAGGTATATTGTAACATTTCTCACCAGGTGGCACGTTGTTAGCAACAATTAGATCCTGATTGATCTTTGAAGAGCTAATTCTTACACAGTCTTGCAAGGGTCCTAAGAAGGAGCAAGTGTTGAGTGGGAGCACTTTAAGAGTATTAGTGGGGTGGGAGAAAAGAAGAATAGAGCCTCAAGACATTTGCAATACAATGGCAGGGTCTCCTTTGCACCCCCTTAGCAAGCATTAGTTAGCACAGTAATTTGCTCTTACTTCTGTTATTATCCCCTTGGGCACTAATGGTCACTTTATTAATTAGTTGAAAATTGTATTCTAGGTCAAATGGCAGCTTTGTTCCTCCATTGTTGCAAATTGCTACTGGTAGAGCCCAGATAAATAGGAGGGTATTGTGAATTGGGAGTAAGCCTTTGCTGTTCAAGATGGACATGGACCAGCTGCACTTTCCAGGACTCCAGAAATAATTTTAAACATCTTTCCCTAAATTGGGTTTTAAACAGTTACATCCATTTGTTGGTGCAATTTCTAACCATGGTTTGATCCAGCTCTGCTCTATGTGCCAACCTTATATAGCAAACTTTCCCAGGTTTAGAAGTACTCCTGGCTAGTGGTAGCAAAAGAATTCACAGCTCTTGCTTGGTATTTGCAGTGTTAAATGTTTCCTCTTCTTCAGTTTGACCCAAAGTTGAAACTGCCTTACCACATTTTCTACCAGCTTGATGCCCTCCATTGCTTCCCCAACAGCTTGAATTTGTAGCCAACCATCCTAGGCTGTAAATACTGGAAGGTTTAACAAAAAGATGCAAAATACCACTGTTTACCAGTCCTCTGGACTTTTGCAATCCAGATTTAGCAGCCCAATTCTATCCCTAAAAGTATCTGAAGAGGATCTGGCTGAGAAAGAGCTGCTTTATCTGTATAAACTGAGACATTAGTGGTACCCAATTTTAATCAAGCCATTTGTATTTGAACACTCATGTGCGTTATAAGAAAATGTGTCTTCAGCCTTGTTTAAAGTGGCCTTAAAGCCTTTTTTACTCCATAATGGAGCATCGTAATAGTGGTATTTAGAAGGTGAAGGCTGCGATCAAGTCTTTGTTGGCAATGAAAATAGCTCCATACAACTACCTTCTGCTCTTCATTTAGATTTATTTATTTAAGAAAATTTATATGGCTGTCCAACTCACTCTCGGGACTCAAAGTGATGCAAAGTTCATGTGTAAATTAAGCAAAGCTGCACAACATATTTGTTCAGCTTAAGATATGATGTAGTTGGTTCATAATGTATCACATGCATTAATCCCAAATCCCAAATAACGAAGAGCAGTACTTCAGATTCAAACTATATTGCTAGAATGATGTAAATATATTGTATTTCAGAGTGAAGGAGCTTACCTTGCTTGCCAATATTGGCCTAACTTACAATGCATATAGCATTGGGGTTTAGAGTGAATTAATTTCCAGAGAATTAATGTGAGCCAGTTAGAAATATATAATCCTGCTACAAAGGAACTGAAAATAATAGCATTTAGATTTATATACTGCTCCATAGTGCTTTACAGCACTCTCTGAGCAGTTTACAGTCAGCCTATTGCTCCCAACAATCTGGGTTCTCATTTTACTGACCTTGGAAGGCTGAGTCAGTCAACCTTGACTGGGAGGATCAAACTCCAGGCGGCGGGTAGATTTAGCCTGCAATACTGCATTCTAACCACTGCGCTATCAGTGCTCATTACAAAATAAGGTCTAGTTTTGCACTGAAGACAATGTTTAACTTTTTTCCTTCAAGTTTTGTAAGTGCAAGGTCTAGTACAACCTCTTAGTGGTAAGAGAAATTGGATATAATTTGGATATAATCCCCTTCTGAACTGAGACTCACTTGTGGCAATGGAGCCAGGCAGTTATCATTTTTCTGTTGAGGATTTTAAAAAAATCAGAATTGCCAGGCAACAGGGAGGTATTTTGGGCCATCACTTGCTTTTCTTCATTTGACTCAGAAAGTGGATTTTCCCTGGGTTTGCTTTTCTTTCCCTTTTGGTTTCACCTGAATGTTACCTTGTCATCTTCACATTAGAAATATTTTTGTTTGAATGGCTTGTATTCTGACTCCCAGGGTGGTCTGCTTTTTTAAACGATTTTTATTCGTCTTTATCAGCCTACATAGATAGCATGAATGTTAAAAGGCTTTTCATCTTAAGCTAACAAGTGGTTTGTTACAAATGGTTTCCACACATTTCATGTAGCTTTTACCATGAATGGAATACTCCTTGTAGAATATTGAAAAGGGAAGGAGGGGTTCTAAGGCTCCACTATAGTCTGAAATTAAACTTTATAATTTAACAATAATCTCTCAGTTGGCAATAGTTTTCAAATGCTGCACGTCTGAATATTTGATATAACTTCCGACTTCAGTAACTGATAGCATCCATGTGAAGATTTGACTGCATCCTGCAAAATCAAATGGCAATTTTTCTATGGGCAATTTCACAGTTCCTTGTTTCTCTTGTAGGACAGAGGTGAGCATTTTATACTCAGAATGGCCTGCAGCCCCTGAATCTTCTTGTCACTTTCCTGGTGGCCATTTGGATCAAGACAACTGAAAACGAATGGTCCCATTTTCCCATCCCTTTGAGAGGGTGGACAGATGAAAGCTGGAATTTTGCAATTAAAAACAAAAGCTATGTAATGAGCTGAGAGAATAACCTTGGGAGACAGGGGGAAGAGCCGTAGCCTAGACTACAGTCTGATAAGAGACATCCGAGTCCAAATAAGGAATGGGGATGGAGAAAGCATCTCAGGAAGGACCCTTCCTAGTTCTCAGAAAAATAAAGGCAGGGGAAGTGATAAGGCCTTTTGGGCTTGAGAATTCTGTATTATAATAAGGTAGTGTTAGTACTCATGGTCTGTGTTTCCTGTCTGGACAATCTCAAAGGGCTGATAGACTCACCCAATTCCTCCCCAACCTTTCTTGTGTGATAACCCTGCCCACTTTGCATCTCTCTTCCTCCCTCCCCCTTATTAGTGTACCTCTTGGCCACCAAAAGGTTCCCCACTAATGCAACAGAAGACCAGACAATATTTTGTGCTAAGACATTAATATTTTCCCACTCTTTAAAATGCAACGAACAGATGATGCCTGGGCAGCCTTTTCCCATTCCTACCACTCTTTTCTTTTGGGAAAATACCAGGCAGATGCACAACACAACTTGCAATAAAAATAGGTGGCGGTAGAAGAAAATTAACAGAATGCCACTATTAGCAGTCTCCAACCAGTCAGATGGAGAGAGCAATGATTGATTTATGGTATTCTCAGCACTTGAGAGCTTTGAAAATCATTAGACGGGGGTTGGTTTTAGAAAAAAAAAAAGGGGGGAACTAGAAATTGGGATACTTGATGGTGACCATAGCTAAAAACCCTAGCCTCTCACGGCACTTATAACATAAATGTCAAATTATAAAGGCATGTTAAAATATGTAAACTAACTGAAGATGAACCCATAATAATGAAATCAAAATGAAGACCAACTGTGCATGACGTAATTAGGTTGGCATTTTAATAATTAAAAAAGTTAATTTGGTCTGAAGTACAGGGGCAATTAAAATAAAAGTCACAAAAATAACAACATAAAGAGTTGATCCTAAAGGTTATGTTGAAGTTCCTGAATAAGTAAAAATAGATATTTCCACATGGATTCATGGAAAAATAAAACAAAATAGGTGCGGTAGATAGGTAAGGATTTTTATAGAAATATTTCAGATAGTAAGTTATGATTATCATGAAATAAAAAGATCTAGTACAGACACAATTCCTAAGAACTTTTTTTAATCATAAATATTCTCAGTTTATCTGAACTGAATACTCTCTACTTATCTTCAGTTAAATCTACAGTATTTGATTAAATCTACAGTATTTGATTAATTTTAAGTGCTGTTTTTGTACGAGCAACATCAAGTTTAAATTCTTATTTTGCAATTATATCCACAAGGACAAGTACGAGGTACAGGCCATACTGACATGGATACATGCCAGGGATCAGCTAAGTATGCCAGAAAAAGAAATGATAGTAGACACAGCTTGCATTTGAATCGCTTTGATTCCTGCGCATTGCCAACTGGCATCCATCCAAGGCGCTTTCTGGGTCTGTTAATGTATAGACATGTAAGTGATTGTATTTATAAATGGCATAGCTATTTGCTGAGTGACTTGCCAGAAAAAAAAATAAAACTACTTTTACAAGATTAGTTATGTGTGACTGATTGCTGCAAGTGAGAATAAAAATAGTAAAAAAAAACTCTATTATTTGCTGTATTTGATTCAGAAATCCCATTGGTTTCAAAGCGTCTTTTTTCCTGATGTCTATGTTCACAAGTCACATAAACCATTATTTTTTTTTACAATAATAAAAGAAAACCGTTCCTTCCTATTCTTTCTCATGTTTGATCTGATATTCACAACAAGATGTTCTGGGCAAGCTTGGATTGTTTTATTATCTAAACCCAACAAACTGTGGTTAAACTTAACCACAGTAAAGCTATTCTTTGACTTTCAACTGCAATTGGGACTGGAATTTGGATATAAGTGGGTAGTAGTTGTAACTTGAGGCACTGGTGACCAATTTTTGACAGTTGTTTTTTTTTTACAGTAGATGTAAATCAAATGCACTCTCCCAAATGGTTTTACCAGAAACCAGCAAAGAAATTTGGAAACCAGATATATATATATAGATACAGATATAGATACAGATATATCTGTATTTGTGTATCTGTGTATGTATCTGTATCTCTCTCCATCCATCCATCCATCCATCCATCCATCCATCCATCCATCCATCTATCTATCTATCTATCTATATCTATCTATCTATCTATCTCTATCTCTATCTCTATATCTATACACACACACACAAAATGATCACATGACCATGGTAAACTGCACCAATGTGAGCTGGTTGCCAAGCGTCCAAAATATGGGCGGGGAGGCAGCGCAACATTTTAAGATTGCCAGAAGTGCTCTATAGGCCAGAAGTCATCCTTCCCAAAGCTGTCGTGATTCCGAATGGCCTTTAAACAATCGATGATAAGTTGAGGACTATTGGTAGTCCTCAACTTACAACCACTTACAACCAGTTGGTTATTAAGCGAATCACTGCAGCTGTTAAATAACTTAACTCAATGGTTAAGTGAATCCACTTTCTCCCATTGACTTTGCTTGTCAGAAGCTGGCTGGGAAGGACAATCTCATGACCCTGGGAGTCTGACCGTTGTAAATACAGGTAGTCCTCAACTTACTACCACAGTGGAGGCCAAAATTTATGTTTGTTGAGTTTTGCCCCATTTACAACCTTTCTTGCCACATTTGTTAAGTGAATCACTGCAGTTGTTAAATTAGTAACATGGTGGTTAAGTGAATCTGGTTTCCCTATGACTTTGCTTGTCAGAAGGTCGCAAAATGACTCCTGAACTCTGCAACCGTCAGTCACTCTTTTCAGTGCCGTTGTAACTTCAAACGGTCACTAATGAGCTGTTGTAAGCCAAGGACTACCTGTACATATGTTATCAGTGCTGAAATTTTGATCATGTGGCTCTGGGGATGCTGCAACAGTTGTAAGCATGAAAACTGGTCGTAGGTCAAACAGTCACTAAATGAATGGCTGCAAGTCAAGGACCACCTGTACTTGTATATTTGAGTTATAGATTTTGAAAAACTATTTATTTAGAAAGAAAGCCTGTTAGCAATGGTGCAACAATATGAGGACATGCAACTTTAAAGGGAAAGGCATCTTACATCTTATTTTGTGAAAGAGATATTGTGCCACATTAAGCTTTGCAAATTGTAAAAACAAATCAATCAAAAACCCCATTTGTTCAAACAATTAACTGCATACATTATAAGGACAGAACTTCTTTGCTCAAACTCTTCTTATTCACTGATAGCCTTGAGGAACGTCATCTTGGCCGTCTAAAAATCAAAAGGAAATAGTTATGAAGCAAAAATGAATAATTCATTCTACTAAGAGACAACCTCTACCCTGCAATCATTTGCATTTGCATGGGAAATAACAAAAACACCAACAACAATACAGATAATCCTGATTTAGCAACCACAATTGGGATCAATCTTCCATAATACAACTGGCACATAGGTGACCGTTCATTCCTCAAAGACTTTCAGAAACAGCTATGAGTTCATTTTCAGTCTGTTTCACTCCACCGAGCTCTGAACAGCTTCCATTTACCAGGTCATGATTCTTGTATTATCTGTAGCTTGGCCCAGGATAAAGATGTACAGATGGGTATCATCAGACTATTGATGATGTCTCACCTGAATCAACAGATGACCTCTCCCAGTGGCCTTATACAAATGTTAAAATGGGCTGTTTCTTCCCTTATCCCTTTTCTTCAAAAAAATTACTTACCGAGGAGCATACTGGAATTGTCCCCTCAAGGATTGGTGTCTTGGTCTATATTGTGAACCTGAGGAGTGAGAACAGATTAATTTATAGCATGCACCAAAAAAATGAAGAAACAGAAGAAATAGCAATAGTAATAGCACTTAGACTTATATACCACTTCACAGTGCTTTACAGCCCTCTCTAAGCGGTTTACAGAGCCAGCATATTGCCCCCAACAATCTGGGTCCTCATTTTACTGACCTTGGAAGGATGGAAGGCTGAGTCAACCTTGAGCC
>JANHFL010007823.1:3282-16137 GCA_032468155.1 Oxyrhabdium leporinum
TTCCTTTCCTTTCCTTTCCTTTCCTTTCCTTTCCTTTCCTTTCCTTTCCTTTCCTTTCCTTTCCTTTCCTTTCCTGAAAGGAAACCTGGAGCAAGATTATTACTTTGTCCAGGATATAAATAAATCTATTATCAGCATAGCAAAGCCAGATAAACCTGCAAATTGTCATCAGATATATACAGATCATCCTCTGTGAAAGGAAAGACAAACTCCCACAACTCTAAAGTAAGCTATATCTATAAAGATGCCTGCTTTGTAGACATCCACAATCCTCATTCTGGACTATGTTTCATTCTCTCCCACCTTGACAAGAATAATGATTTGGGGACATGCTGAAGCCCCTCAATAAATTGTATAGTCTGGAATTTGTAGTGTTGTTCCCCCAGTGGCTTTAGAGATCCAGGGAACAGGAGAAAGTTCCAAACTTTCCCTTCAAAACCACATGTTGCTATACTCAATGGCGACAAGAAATTCAACATACAGTCTCATCCTTTGGGAATGTTGTGATCAGAGTACTATAGCAGACTCCCTGAACATATGCCAAGATCATCTGAAGGCTGAAATATTATGAGAAACAGCACAGGAAAATTAGGTAGAAATATTGTTTATTCTGCTAGATGTCACCTGTCTAATTTCATAGGGAAAAACAACAGATACCACCCTCATTCATAGAACTATTTCTGGCATTGGCATCTTTTTGTTTTTCAACCTATGAATTTTCAAAAAACAGAACGGGAATGCTGATTTCAAATGAGACACTGAAGTAAAACACAAAAGGCATCACCTGCTTTAATCATTTACATAAATCACTCTGAAAAGCAAGTGAAGAACTGCAATTATTCTCAGTGTATTTAAGTCTCCAACAAATAAAGAAAGGACAAGTTTCAAACTAACAAATTATACAATCCATCCTTAATTATAGCAAGCATAGCAGTGCCCAGAGTTAAATAGGAGAAACCCAGTGTTGTTCTTTCAATTGTCTGACATGGGGAAAAATTGTAATCTCTGACTATCTGATTTATTGCCTGACTAAAGAGCTGGAATAAAAGTCCAACAGGAGTGAGCTTGGGCTGGTGTAAAGATAACAGCAGCATTTGAAGAGTTATCTTGGTCTGCAATTGCATGAAATTGTTGCCATGTGATAAGGAAGTTACACAACGGACAAAAATGCTAGGAAATATCTGTTGCATTAAAAGGAGACTAAGCAAAATGTTGCTAAAGAAAGAAGCAACAGTGGAGGAATGTAAAAAGAAATCAAAAGCATTTTTAGGTAAAATAATGCAAGTAAGGATTTTATTAGAGGTTATTTTATACAGCATAATAATGAACTCAAAAAGAAGAGTCAAAATACAAGTTATTTTGAATGAAATTAAGAGAAAAGAAGAAAAATTAAAGAAATTTCAAGAGAAGTAAGTATTTATTTCATTTATTAAATTTATATGCCGCCCATCTCACTATTCTAAGTGACTTATGTTATCAGTAAGAGAAATGGAATGTTAACAGTATTTATCTTAATACAGCAGCTATGTTAATAGAAAGAGAAGTGGAAATAAAAATGAATGATGTAACACAAAAATTTTGTTGTTTTGTAAAAGTTTTAAATGGAATAGATACAAATTCAGATTGTGCCCAAAAACACCTTTATGGTTATCAGCACAAAAAGCATTTTATAAATGAGAAATAATAAGAGAACACAAATGGCTAACCTAACCTAAGATAGTAGAATTTTGTCAAGAGTAATATAAAATAAAATCAAGAGAAGAACTGAAGTAATTAAAATAAAATCAAGAGAAGAACTGAATGTGGCTATTGATGGTTTTCGTATTTACAGTTATTAGAAAGATTTACAGTAGACAAAATAATTCATAGTTTTGAACACTATAACAATGAAATTGAATTGTATACAAGTGATGAACATTATAATTAGAATTCTTTATTGGGCAAGTGTGATTGGACATACAAGGAATTTCTCTCTGGTGCATAAGCTCTCAGTGTAGATACAAGCAACAATGATAAATCATGACTATAATAATAACTGGGAAAATGTTTGCTGTTTCTTACACTTGTATATATTTGTTTCACTAGTTATATCCATTATCAGATACAATATATATTTTGTCACTAGAAATATACATTTTAAGATTGAAGCTATTGTTATATCCTGATTAAGATATCACAGCTGAAATCCAAAAATTCATTTAACAGAATAACAAAGTTGAAAGCGACCTTGGAGGTCTTCTAGTCCTTTGCTCAAGCAAGAAACTCTATACCAGTCCAGACAAATGGCTGTCCAATCTCGTCTTAAAACCTCCAATGATGGAGCACCCATGACTTCTGAAGGGAAGTTAATTGTTTCACTGTCATGAAAGTTTTCCTTAATTCTAGGTTGGATCTTCCTTGATATTTTTCCTTCTTGTTCTTCCTTCGGGGCTTTGGGGAATAAGTTGATCTCTCTTCTTTATGGCACACCCTTAAGTATTGGAAGACTGCTATCATATCACCTCTAGTTCTTCGCTTCATTAGATTAGAGATTCCCAACTCCTGAAATTGTTGTTCATATATTTTAGCCTACAGCCCCCTAATCATCTTTGTTGCTCTCCTCTGTATTTTTTTATAGAATCTCAACTCTATTTAGGTTATTATTTAGGAATTTAAGTTCAAATGAGTTCATAGAAGAGGCTAAAGTAAAACTGGGCATTTCCTGATTTATAGCAAACGTAGTTGTGAACCCATGGATCAAACTTCAAATTTGTTTTTGTTCCTTACATTGAAACAAATCAGTCATGTTTTTTGGTTTTCCCAAACAAATCTACAACATTGTTAAAAATGATTCACTTAAAACTGTGCAGTTGCTTGTCAAAACAGCAAGGAACCAGATGTCAAAATCTGATACAACCTTTCCTGTTCTACTTACTTGATACACAATCCTATAATAGAATTACTTTTAGCTATCTCTAATTATATATTTGTTTATGAGTTGAACTACCTCAAACAATTCAAGTTAAATGGACATACACACACATGCAGAGAAACAGAATGTGGTCTGCATCATCTGACAATACAGAGTAATTATAACAGTTGAGTAAACAGCATTTTTCATAACCAAGACTGACAGTGTTAAACATAGTAGTCTTTTGTGTCTCAAATGCTGCCACAAGGAATTAATTTAAATAATAAATTAAGAGCTAAAGCAAACTATGTTTCACTAATGAAAGATGCTGTATGTTAAGTCTTATAACCACGAGGCAAGATCAATTACACTGTGGGCCAATCATTTTTTTAATCTTGTGTATTCTAAAAGTACAATACGGCATTTTGTTTAATTTTTGCTCAGAAGCATGTCATGGTTATCAGAAAGATTTCTACGCTAAATATTGGTTAAACTTCAGGAATTAATGCTAAGAGAAATGGTGACAATCACCCTATTTTCTTGAATTTCTTGATTTCTTGAGTTTCATCTAAATTCACTGTTGGCTTCAACTACAACAGAGAACCTTACCTCATTTCTAGTTGACAGATATGTTTGAATTGCAAGTCAAATTGACTTTTGGGCATAGAATGGAGAAAGTTGCTTTCCCTTTCCCCTTCCTGTATTTAATGCTAAGGAATCTCTTTTTATTGGCATATTAATTCTTCCCAGAAAAATCACAATAGTCATGCTACCAAAAAAATGCTTCATTTCAGTCTTAGATCAAGATCTTAGGAAACTGTAGGAGCCTAAATGTAAATTGTAAAACTGAAACTTCCAAGTCACAGTTTACTGTCCCTAAATTGGTCCTTGATTAGCATGTATTGAATGCTTGAGAAGAGATTCTCTAAAATTGCCAAAAACATTTGCCTTCTTTAATCATGAGGAAATTAGCCCAACATTCTCATAAGAGGGTATCTATCTATATCATTGCTATTAGTGATGCAGGGGGCAAATAATCCCTTTGGGAAATGGGAGACAATTTGGCAGGCATAATTTTTGCTATTAAAAATTGCTGAGTGGCTACAGAAACCAGCATGAAAACCTGTGGATGGCTATGAGCTGGAATAATACCCCAGGCCCCAGTCTGTTAAGCCAAAAGAAATCAGATATTAATGAAGGAAATGCATTTTTCATTGTCAAAATGGATGATGCTTATAACATGTCAAATCAAATATAAAGTCAAAATAAAGCAGTTCTGAAAACAATTAGAGAAGGTAATATAACTCACTGAGTCTCTGGCTAAGAGATATATACAGGCTCATAGAGTAATTTATTTTCTCCCATGATTTTCCCAGTAGGAGAGCTGAGAGTTCAGTTGAAACACTGCCCAGCAATTAAACTGAACATTTCAGCTATAAATCTGGATTGAATATCCCATTCCTATTAAGTGAGATTTAGTTGAAGTAGCAGAGAAAAACCACTATGTTTTAGCCTGAAGAATATTAATTTCACATCAGCAATATAATTAACTGCAGGAATAATGAGCAACAACTGTGGATTTGATTCAGACTGAGATTTGCAATTGCAAAATGCTATCGGACAGCATCATTTAAAAAATAATAAGCTACTTATAGGAGTTATAAATATTAATTCACTGGAAGCCCAACACTTCCCTTGAGAATCTCCTTCTTCTGAATTCCTAAACTCCCTGATTTGGTGGTTTTGATTCTTTGCCAGATTGTGATGGCAGTGGGATGAAAGCAAGACCTCTTTCTCATATTCTGAAATGGGAGAATGTCATGTAGGCAGCTAAGCCACCTTCCTTTCCACTCCTCCTGAGGAGATATTAAATTTGATTAATTAAACAAAATAGTTTTATTTTATCACTAGCATTTCTAGCCCAAGCTCATGAGAGTGCCAGAAACTGGGTAAAAGCTTAGGCACATCAGATGGGTATTTGGCCCTATCACTTCAGGCATATATCCTCCTCCTATCAATCATATTTTCAACACAATTCTTTAATTTCTTCCCCTCCTTCCCCTCCTTCCCCTACAGGTAGAATTCCCTGTCTCCTTTTTACCTTTTATCTCTGCTTTCAGTTATTCAGCATTTTCTTCTGTTAAGACCTCCTCCTCCTCCTCCTCCTCCTCCTCCTCCTCCTCCTCCAGTTTGTTTCCTCTCATTGCTCCCTTGTCTGCCATCCCCTCGGATTCCTCTCTTTCTTTTGCATGAAATTCCAATATAATCCAGCTGTAGGGAGCCTGCATTCTTTCTTCCTATTCTTTGTTTAGTTGCCTGCCTGAATACAAGCCTTTAGGTAGGCTTGCATATATTTTATGGCCAGAAAAAGGCACCCATTCCCCCCTGGATCCCTTTGTTAGCATGTTCATACACATACACATGCACATTTTTTAATACTTTGAAATGTTGCTATGGCTATGCACCAAGGGCTAGTGACCCTGTAAAATGTCATATTTTTGAGTAGGCCTCTCTTCTTTATTTTTCCACGCTAGGCATTTGGCCAACATTCACCACATATCCCAAGAGCAGGTACAATGAACGAAGGAGACATCTCTGAGAAAATTAATTTTCCAGATTTCTAGAACCAGGATTGCCCCTTCTCTGGATTGTGTGTGAAATATGATGACAGACTGGGAAGAGGTTTTCCTGATTAGCAGTGACTGACTGAAACTGCTTATTATTAGAAAGCGCTCATCCTCATATACTTTGCTTTCAGTAATGTGACTTCCAAGGAGCAATGGCAAACTGAGGATGGCTACACAAGACCTGATGACTGCAACAGAAAGAGGAATCACCAAATGGGTTAGCTCATTGGAATGCTTCTCTGGAGCAAGAAGAGGACTCAGGATCACCCACAAGGGTGATCACAATAGCTTCTCATGAGGAGACTACAAGACAGGGTCCTCCAGTGGTTTTTAAAATTCTGAAAGCTGCGGAGAGGGAAGGCATCTTGCCTAAGCTACAATTCAATGCTTTCAAAAGAAGACTAGATTTGCACACCTCCTTTCTTAACCACTTTAGAAAATTCATTGCTAATGGATTTTCGAATATTAAGAACTTTCAGAAAGGCAAGATTCATTACACTGACTGAGTTTTCTTCTTTGATTAAATAAACTACATGCAAGTTTAAGGACTTTTAAAAAATATCATAGAACAAACAGCAAAAAGTATATTCAAACATTGATTTTAGAAAGTTACAATTTGAAATAAGATTTTAAAATTAACTATATATATATATATATCAAGATTTTGAAACTAACTGTAAAAAATACTTCTTATGGGAAAGTGTTGTTGATTAGGGAAAAAATGATAAGAAGGGATGTTAATGGTTGATTAGAGGAAACAAGAAAGAGCTAAAGCTATAATTAAAGGATAAGACAGAATAATACAGAGTAATAGAGAATGGAGCAATATTATATGACTATGGAAGCATTCAAGGATATTTGAAAAAATGCAGTTAGAAATTACTCTTTTAAGTTTGTTTGCTAATATAAAAATGTGTTCAAAATAAATTTTGGAACATGAGAAGTTTTTACTGGTAAAACAGAGGTTGAAGCTGATTTGAATTTGGATCTGAAAATATTAAAAAGTTTGGGCTTTTTAAGGCTAAGGTTAATGTTAAGAATGATTTGAAAAAAATGTTGCACTGGATTTACAAAAGAAATTGACTGATGTTTTAATTAAAATGGATATAAAAATAATAAATCAGCAGACTGAATTGTATAGCTTTTGGATTTTGGATTTATAAAAAACACCTGCTAACTTGTAATGGAACTTCTGAGAAAAGACAAAGAGAAAATGATACAAAATCAACATAGGGTAAACTGTTTGAAGGGATTAAAAACTTAAAATAAGGAGAATAAATACAAAGTGATGAAGTTACACACACACACACACACACATACACGTTGTTGTTTTTGGTAGCTCTAAATAGACTCTGGCAGTTCAAATGATGAGCCTTTAAAGATTTGTTTAGAGATAAGAGATAAAATATGGGAAGAAGAGAATTTTTAAAGAAAGTGATATGTTATTATGCTAAAAAGAAAGGAAAAGAATATGAAATTTATTTGATTAAGGTGAAAATATATATGTTGTTATTTCTGATAACTTTTAAAGGACATTTACTGATTAGGACTGAGTGACAAAATTTGTTTATAGAAAGGGATAAGATATGCATAGGAAGAAGAGATCTTTTGTTGAAATGTCAGAGAGGATTATTGAAGTTGTCAGAGAAGATTACTGAAGTTACTGAAATTGTTTTTACCTGTCTAAATGAAGGGGAAAACATTTCTTTATATATATTTATCTTTTTTTCTCTGTATGTTTTTCTTTTTATACTTTTCTTCATTTGTATTGGTTTTTATTTTGTATTTTTAAACTGTAATAAAAATTAGTTTTAGAAAGGAATGGTTTTTTGTAAATATCCCACAAGCAAAGGAGTGCCAGGAGGAGAGAGGAAGTTGGGAATTGAAAGAGGATTTGGGAATGTGACCTTTGATGGTGGCTGGGAGGTGGGTCTTTGATTTTCTTCTGGGTGGGGAAAAACCTGGAACTTCAGATTCAGGTTTTTCCCAGATGTACCATCATGGTTTCTCTAATAAATTCTTACTTGGATATCTTCGTGTCTGAGTGCTGAATGGATGAGCAGAACTTTGATGGAACCCTGACACCTTGCTGCAGTGGAAAAATAGCCACAGATTGACAGGAGTGGCTGGCAGACCATTTACTTCACTCAGAACAATTGGTCCCAAGTTTGGCAATACAGTTCTAAATACAAAGAAATTATGTCACTAGCAATCATATAGGGATAGATCCCATTTTTAAATAGAAGACATAACAGGAATTTGACTTTTACAGTCTTTTCCAGGGGTTTCAAACTCAATTTCATTGAGGGCCGTATCAGGGTTGTGTTTGACCTTGGGGGGCTGGGGTGGGCGTGGCCAGCTCAACATCACTCGTGTCAGGGGCACCTGTGGTGCCCTGAGTGCTCTGCCAGCGAAAACGGGCTCTCAAGCTTTGTTTTTAGCTGCAGTGGCCTCCTGCAAGCCTCTGCCAGTGAAAACGGAACTCAGGAAAGCCACCCTCCTGAGCTCCATTTTCACTGGCAGATGCACCATGGGCTAGTCCTTTGCTATTTCCAGGGCGGCCCTGGAAGCACCCAGACCACAGGTCTTGAGTTTGACACTCCTGGTCTTTACTGACCCAGACAGCAATATTGGAGATCTGATCAATTAGAAATTGTTGGTTTTGTATGGAAATTTATTGCCATTTACTGGAAAGCAGTAGTTCAGGCTACTTGAATAGTTCATTTTTAAGCATATCTAAAAACAGCAATGCATGGTACTGAGCATAGGAGCTTGATACCTCACTTTTTAAAAACTTTATTGAACTGTTGAACTTTGATCCCTGCATGCTGTGCACAATGATATTTCTCTGTTCTCCTGGATGAGTACTTTGTTATATAGCCTTTGATAGTGCCAATTGTCAGTGTCTCTTCCTAAAAGTTGATAGCCAAAATTTCCTGACTGTATGGTTAGTACTGGAGAAGCACGGAAAAACACAAATCTACTTCTTCCTTTGGCATTCCATTCACAGGTCTTTGGTACCTTAATACTTGTACACCAATTGCTACTTTTGGTGAAGTTATCATTGAACATACAACCTAAGATTTCAGTGTAAAAATACAACTAAGGAGCTGTATATGTATATACAGCTCTTAGTCTTGCTAAGAATCTCTGACTTTCCTTTACAGATCACCTTCAATGGATCCAAAAAATATTTCCCAGTTCCAATCATCAAGGCTACTGAGGCATGTGTGATTTGTTGTGCAATCCCATCTTAGGAAAGAATGTACAGCCTTTAAAACTTAGTGGAATATATTACAAAGCAAAATATATTTTCAGAGACATGTTCTAACATGCTCTAAATAGCATGGCATGCTCTTGGAAATATTAAAACTGATTTAGGACTTCTTTTGTGAGAAAGAGAAATCTTTTACTGATGTTAAATGATATAACAGATAATGTTTTAAAGCTTACCAAAGAAAAGGATAATTTAATTAGATATGCTTCTTCTAGGGTCATATATTTGGAAGCAGTAAAGTATTTGCTGTGGAAATAGATTAATTACAATAAATAAAAGCTATCATAATGAAGGCTTCCATGGGTCATTACTTCCATGGCTGAAATATGTTTCTATGTGCAGGATTTAAACATTGTAGATAGTCAGAATAAACTCTGGGGAGCTGAATTAATGAAACTAATTGGATACATAGCAGCTTGCAGATACACTATTGTAATACCCCCCTTCCAAACGCCATTTAAATTAATAGAGGAAAATTAAAAGAGAAAAGATATAAAAATATATATAATTTAGAAAATCATGTGAATCTTGATTCTTTTTATTCTCTTTTGTTTAGAACTTGCATTGTGATCTAATCAGTATTTTGAATTCATTAGAAACCTTCATGTACATTTTTTGATTGATTCCATTTGTGATCATTGAAAGAATTTAACTATATTTAGATTTAGATGGAAAGAAAGAAAGAAGTAATTTTGGACTGCCACATTTAAAACTGAAAAGGGAACTGAAGGAATGATAGGTGGGTAGAACATTGGTCAGTTAATAAATAGTCGGAAGAAGGAGAAAGACTGTAGTAAAGAATAAAACAAATTAACTGCAAAAAGTTATATTTTTAATTTGCTCCTTAAAAAAGTAGCACATATTGGTTCTTAAAAAATATATTGAAACTTCAAATGATGCATTTGGAAAACTCTTCATCTAGTCATTTCAAAACATACCCGCATTTCCCCCAAAATATGACCTACTCCGAAAGTCAGTCCTAGCTTGATTTTTACATGTGCGCCCAATATAAGCCCTACCCCCAAAATAAGCCCTAATTAAGACCCCACCCACTCCAGGGTGCACGGATAAAAATTAAGCTGGGGTGGGGATGAGGGGGTGGAGCTGCCCTACTACTTACTTTCGGACAGTTGCAGCCAGGCCTTGTACACCTCGGTCCATTTCTTCTACAGCTGGCAAGGCTTTCCTGAAGGGCTCTATAGCCGATAACAGATCTCCGGATCGATCGGGAGCTCTGTTATCAGCTGCAGAGGCCTTTCCTTAAGGCCTTTCCTGTGGGCCTCTGTAGTCGATAACAGAGCTCTGGATCGATCTGGAGATCTGTTATCAGATGCAGGGGCCTTCAGGAAAGTCCTGCTGGCCTTGCCGGCCAAAGAAGTTCCTGAAGGCCTCTGACAGCGAAAAAGAGGAGGGGGCAACATGCACAAGTGAGGTGAGTCAGTGGATGACATCCCCCCCCCCTGAAAAGAAGACCTGGTGCCTTTTCGGTGGCAAAAAAAATCTAAGACAGGGTCTTATTTTTGGGAAAATACAGTATTTAAATTTATGGAGATATTCTTCTTTACATATGGACAAGTAATACAGAACTACCATTCAGCCAATACTAATTCCAGTGTGACTCCTTCTACTCCTCCTTACTGTAGAAGGTAATTCAGATTTTGGACCATGCATTCTCTTTTTTTCTGTCTTAAGAAAAAGATAGAACAATAGATGGAGAGATTTCATTGGATTAATTGATCCTTTCCTCTTCTACTGCCTTTTCTTAGTCTCTCAACTAATTTAATTTTCTACTGGTACATCAAAAGTTTCTATAATCCAATGGAGGTTAACAACATGTAGCATTGGTTGGGGCTTTAGGAAGGAATTTTCAAGGGTGGAATTCACTTACAATTATCTATGGTTAGGAACTCTTTAACTGTTATGACATTCAATAATAAAAATATAGATTTGGAAGAAATATCATTAGTGTGCCTAATCATTACACTTGTTTTCACCCAACTAATAATATTAGCTGTTCCAATTTGTCTTTCCCCCCAAGACCAATCAGTATTCCATGCAGTAACCCATGTGTATCTGAATATTATTTATTCTAAGCAATACTGTAGTTCTTCTCCAAATACACAGTTCACTGTGATGATTGATGTAAAATGACAGATAGATCAATAAAATATAAATAAATATGCATGCATATTACCAAAGCTATATACCTTTTATGAACATTTCATGTCTGTTGTTTTCTTACAGATAATCTGATTTAACTGATTTTGGCAGGCTCTATAGCAGTGTGTGCTGCTACAGGCTAAACCCCACCCCCCCAAACCTATTATAACAAGTGCCTTTAGGTCATAAAAGGGAGTTAGTCAGAGTCCCAAAGCAAACCATTTTTGTTCTTTTACTTAGCTCAAACTGTTTCTTCTATGTAATATCTGTTGCTTCTATGTAATCTGAATAGATTATGATGTACAATTTGACTGCTAGATAGCTAATAAGACACAGTAAGTGTAATAGAATAAGTACAATAGAACTGATAATGCTGATTACATCAATACTAACATGTGTAAATCTGACATGTGTAAAAAGTGGTATTTAACTGCATTGTTTTATACATTCTTACTTTTTATCCCAACTTTGATCAAATTCCCCTGAAGTAATGTATAAATAAAAACAATAAATTAGACAAATAGTTAAAACAGTCCAGCTAAGTCATAAAATAACTAGTACAAGAGCATTCCTGTGGACATCAGTATGATGTCTAAATTATGTATGCTCCAGTGCCCTATGGCCATAGGCTATTGATGCCTTCCCAATGTTTTTTGACTTAACTTCCATCAATCCCAGGGAGCACCAATGGACAAAATATTATGAGTTACAATCTAAAACCCCTGGAGTCACCAGCTTGTACACTCCTGCATGAATGAATCTAGACTCCTCGAGGAATAAAAATGAAATGAAATATTTATACCTTTCTAGTACACATTTGGAGGAAGTAAAAATGTTGGTCAAAAAATATGTCTTCAAATAACATTTTTTCTTCTATGTAATTCACTACAATTTCAGATCAGGAAAGTCCCAGTAATTATTTTAATTGTTGCTCTAATATGATTATAAAATGCCACTTCTACATGAATGGAGAATGAAGAGAACCTCTAATGAGTTCTTTTCATTCAGAGCTTGCAATCTGTTTGTTAACACAGCGCCTCCTAAGCTTTTGGGTGCCAGGGACTGGTTCCGTGGAGGATGGTTTTGCTGTGGTTTGGGGGGTATGCATGATTTCGCGGGCTGCCTGGATCTTGCATGTGTGTGAATGGAGCTTTTCTCACATGCACGGACTGGTTCCTGGCAGGCTGCAGACTAGTGCCAGCCAGAAGACTGGGGATTGGAGACCCCGTATTAACATATTTAGATATGCTGCTATGGGTCAGATCCACGTTTAAGGCTACTGAAATGAACTAACTTCAGATTGTCAAAACAAGAATAAATCAGATTATTTCAATGAATTGAAATAGAGTTAAATCCAGATTCAGTACTTGATGTTTAACTGTTCTAGGGCATTTTTAATTCCCTTTAAAAATAGCAAAAATATGACAATCTATCACATTTGCTAGAGCAATGGCACATACATCATTGCTGTCCTGTTTAGACTGCATTATACCATTATTTCTTGGGATGCCACTCCATTAGCTATGACATTTGAAAAACATTGATCTCCAATAGTCTTCCCAAGTTCAAGAGCAGATACATTATAATGTTATATTACTCCATTATTATAATGACAAATCCTTTACAAAACAGAAATGCTGATTATTTTTGACATTAGTATAACAGAAGAAAATAGTTTGGATTTCACAACACCCATCAATTCTCTTTTTTTTTAAAAAATGGGGGCAAAATGTTATTGGAGGCTGAGGGAGATTGTTATTAATTTATGCAGCGGTGGGCTGCTGGGGGTTCATGTGGGCAAACCCTTTGCTAAGACTCTGCGGAGTTCAGCAAACCCCCAAAATGCACTCCTGGCTGGCCCTACCCCTCTCCGCCCAACCCCAACCATCCCTGCCCCGCTC
>JANHFL010007823.1:83199-97776 GCA_032468155.1 Oxyrhabdium leporinum
AAGGAAGGAAGGAAGGAAGGAAGGAAGGAAGGAAGGAAGGAAGGAAGGAAGGAAGGAAGGAAGGAAGGAAGGATTGCTCAAAGGTGCATCTTTTAAATTATATGAGTTGCCTGAAAGAAATGGATCAACAATAATAATAACAAAAACCCCTTAAAATCAGTTAAAGCAAGTGATGTTTCTCCTCATGTCTCACAAGTGTATTCTTATACCCAGCCAGTTCTTTGACACACTAATTTAAAATGACATGGAACTATGTAGCTGTTTGATTCCTGAAGAAATGATATTCCCCTCGGACCTTGTCACTACAGCAGTCTGCTTCCATAATGTGGTACTATGTAAGGTGTTAAATAGTGCTGAGATGAAGAAGGCAAGTTTATTTCACAGCAGGTTAAGTATAGAGAATTTATTGAACAGAGAAGTTCAGATTAGCTGGTGAAGGGCAGAGGGGAATACTTAAGTACTCTGTGTTGACATTGTGTCAACTCTTTCTGTAAGAACATAGCAAGTGTGGTGGGAATCCATGCCATGTTCTTGTCAAGCTAGAAATTACTTTCAGGTCTTCTCAGTGCTACAGAGAATCCCTCATAATTTCTTTTACATTATTATCCTATACAGGTTCGTGTCTACTTGACTAGTAGCTGCATTTAGTAAAGTGAGATTTTCCCTCAGGTAAAGATTCACCAAACGGCAGTCCTATAGCACAATCCTGTTCCTTTTCACAGTAGTATATGTTGGAGGGTTTCTATTCATCAATGTATTGGCTTATAGCAGAGGTGACAAACTCACAGCCTGCCGGCTGGATGCATCATGCAGTGGCCAAACCCACCCCTGGTTTAATGAAGGGAAAAAAGTTGTGATAAATTACGTGATGATAATGTGATGCCACAAATTTGACACCTCTGGCTTATAGTAATTTAGCATCCAGTGACCAGACTGGGAGTTTTATGAATAGGAAAAAGAAAGTGAAAGCCTCACTCATGCTTTTTAAATAAGTCTTCTAATATGAATGTTTTTAAAAATCTACAATCAGTCTTTTGTTAAAAAGGAAAAACTCACAATTAATTTAACACTTATTATTATAAAATCCAGGGCCAGGAGAAGCTCATGTACAGTGATCCCTATCAAGATAGAACCATCCTACACTTGATTAATTGATTAGGTCACATCAAATCATTTTCAAGTCCTTGTGACCACAGAGATAGACTTTCTCCAACCTGCAACCTTTTATTTACTTAAGTAAATAAAATTAGACCAGAACATATAGAATTTGTTTGGCTGAGTTCTGCACAGTTGCAGGTGAGTGTATATAAGACTGAAGCCTTAAACATTTAAAAGGCAATGTTACTAGCAGGGTGCCATCACTGCCAGTCATTATGATTTGTTTATTTTTTGGGGAACTGAATGCATCTAAATCTTAGCCATATTTAGTTGGGATACATAAACAGAGCCTGCACTCTTGACTCTAGCTGTGTTGCTGGATATTTAAACATATTTACTCTGACATTACAATACATTTGAGCATATCAGTAAATGTCCATAAGAGTTTACTAGATTTAGGTCCCCTTGAGGATTTGGTAGAGTATATATAGGATGGCAGCCTTAGTCCTACACAAAATCATCTTGTGCAAATAGTAGCTACTGTTTATTTTCAAATCCTGGTTCAGATATGGAAAACATTCCAGACAAAATTAAACACTTTCTGGTCCTATCTATTTTTGAGGAATTTAAATTGAAGTTCAGGGAACTCAAAAAAATGTTTAAGTTTGTTTGGATAGTGCCATTAGTGATTATCTTCAGATTAAATTGCAAATAATCTCTTGTTCTGACATGCTAAAAGCCTGGACTCAACCTAGATAAATATAAGTAATTTTAATTCCTCTTTGGTTCAGTTTCTTAAGATCAATGGGTCATAACAGTCATATCTAACTGAGTTGTGTTTGTCTAGATGAAAGTAGCTTGACCCATACTAGAGAGATGGGAAATACATAGTTGTAAAGAAATTATTGGATCACAGTTCCCATAATTCATGCTGGTTAGATTTCTTGAAAGTTAAGTCTAATAATGTCTAGAGAGCCACATCTGCTAACTGCCAGTCTAGACTATAGTACTGTATGTCCTTTATAAGAACCACAAAATTAACAGGTCAAGATTGGCCATAGTGTAATACATAAAAATTGTTACTAGAGTAGGGAAGAAAAGTACAGGAAATGTTTCTCCATTTGTAATTTATTTCATACAAGTAAATCATTATTAAGAAAAAAAATGAAAATAAAGGACTTACTTTTGTGGCTGGTTGGTAAAATAGGAGTGATAGTTTAATTAATATTTCTAAGTAGTCATCTATTAGGGATTTTCTGCAAAAAAAAAGAGTCCATAACATAATTTGGAAAACATGCTAGAATAGGATATATGGTACAGTAAACATATTGTGCAAGATTATTTGTTAGAAATGCCTAACAAAAAATAACGAAGAAAGAAGCAAGATAGTATTGAAATGGTGTCAAAGAGCATTACTGGGACATCAAATATTTTTATTTAAAATGCCAATTTACTTGAACTAAAAGTTGGGCATTGATTCAAACAATGACAATATTTAAAAGAAACACTATATTAGAGTAAAAGGGGCTGTGGTGAATATTGCAAATATCATGCTAAAGTTTAAATTAATTTACTTAGGGTTAGCAAAAATAACTTATATGTGCATATATGGAAAGATGACCTGAAAAAGCAAGCAATTTCCCAAAAGTATAAAATCCATTAAAACATACACAAATTGCAATTCATTACAGTGGTTCCCTTGTTAAAATTTAAATTTAAAAATATGCATCCCATATGCTGTCGGATGAAAGCAGAATTAGCAAGAGCTGTTTAGACAGCTGCATACCTTGAAAAAGGTCAGTTTCCCCCTCTCTGGATTAATATGAAATTTCCCTGCATGTTGAGGCTCCTCAGGATAGAACCCAGCCTGCCAGCTTATTAATGGGGCAAGGAGATAACTTTGAAGGCACCTGTATGACGTGTGTGTGAGTGTAGTACAAAAGTATCCAACTTTGGATCAGAAAGTAAGACATGTTATTTCCACTTTAATGGATAAGAGAAGATTAGAGTTAGGCTGTTGTCTGTGATATTTTTCAATCCAATTCCACAAAATTGCTGAGATATATCACAAAGAAGAATCCCTAATGAACGAGAGTTACTCTTCTCTTTCAGAAAGTACACATATCTTAAATATTTCTTGACAGACAGGCAAGTTTTGGTCATTGCCATATATTGAGCTGAAATAAATAATTGTAATTAAAGTGTGTTTTGAACACAGAAGTTCAAGATATGAGATTGAGTGGTCCTTCCTTTCCTCTTCTTGTGCATTCCCAGCAGGAAAGGTATGTGAATTGCTGTTGGATTTGTTCAATAGTATAACTTCAAGCTTGGAGGATATCCAATGAGCCTAGTCCATTAGGTGAAACTTTTGAATGCTGGCATGCTGGTAGATGGAGCAATAGGTCATTCTATCTTATCTTTATTTCTCATAATGGTGATGAAGATAGGACACCTTTACCTCATGAATGATCATTCTTGGTGAACCTAGATAGGAGCAAACCAAGATGATTCCAGATAAGAACTTAACCTATAAGCTCCCCTTTGCTAATAAAAAAATATTGTATTTAGTTCCCCCCCTTTTTTAAAGTCATTGATAAAAAATAAAGTGAACTTGCACTTATCAAGTCATTCTATTCTATCAATTGTGTGTGCGTGTGTGTTCATTTACATATATATAAAATTAGCTTTTCATTGCAGCCTGGGTGATTTTTATCTTGCTCCAACTGTCTAGTGATTTCAAGAAAACTTTCCTCTCCACCATCTATTTGCATGGTGTATGAAGTTCAGTTTAATCTTGAGACCTTATAAGAGATTTGGGTATATCCCAATTACAAATTTAAAATAGAAATAGAAAATATGAATTCATGGTAGAGTTATAGACAGACCTTTTCGGACTACGCAATTGGGAAATAATCTGCTAAAGCATGGTAACAGATAGATAAAAAATTTGACTAGAAAAAGTCTGTGATGATAGCCAGTTGTTATGAAATCAGAAGTCTGTGTTTCTAAGTCTAAAATAAATAAATAAAAATAAATCTGGGTATTCCTTAAAATGAGAGACAAGCAATGCTGTCTGCACATATCACTCCCTGTGTGATCTACAGAAAGATTCTCATCTCATCTTCTTAATTATGCTCACTTTACATGAGAGTGCAACTGTGATTGGAAATAGAATTCCAATATACCAACAAGTTGTAATTAGTGTAATTCATTAATCTTGAGATGTTGCCTCAAGGAACATTAAAGTAGCATCTCCAGAAACACAAAGTATACTAATTATAATACTCTGCATATTGGAATTCTATTTTGGAACATTGGAACTCTAGACAATTTGAGAAAACAAAGAATTGTCCATTTTCATTTTTCAGATCTGTTTCTTAATTCAGACAATGCTACAGTCCCGTCTACTGTGCTATTACATTTTGAAAACTGCTGCCTACGTGTGGTTTTATTTTTTGCTTTTGAAATGTTTTGGGATTATAGCTTCATTCAAGCATCATCTGAACATGTAGAAGACTAAACTGAATAAAGAATGGGCAATGTATGCAGTTCCTCCTCTCACAGAATTCTTGCATTAGGCTGCGTCTTGAGGGTAAAAGTTGTTATATACATTTGAAATACATTTGTGTGTGTGTGATTTGGGAACCTGCATTATTAGCATTCTTAAATGTTTAGAGAAAGGAGTTTGCAGCCCAGCACAGCTGGTAGAAGCTAAAATTGAGTTAGTGCTAGAATTCACAGCAAGAAGCAAACAACTACCCATTTAAAGAAGTATAACTTCATGATAGCACTAGGCCTGGACAAATATAAGAATTGAATTTACCAAAGGTACCAAAGAAGAAACTCGGCTTTCTTGTTTTTCTTTGAGGACATTTCGCTTCTCATCCAAGAAACTTCTTCATCTTGTTTTTCTTTAAAGAAAAACAAGTCCAGTTGCCTCTTGAAAAAGCACCTTTGGGACAATCATGACTTGAATGACTGAGAATCTCCATAGACATAAGAATTGAACATACATATATCTGAGGAGATATAGTTCCAGTCTCCAGTCTTATGAGTTCTAATTTAAGATCAGAAGATGCCAATACTGAAAACATAAGCCTGGAGACAGGGATTATATCAGACTAGTGATAAAATCAGCCGTCCCATCCTTGATAATACAGAATCCATTGTTGCTGCTTGTGCTGGTTCCAAAACTCTGATGTGCAATGGTGTTGTTTTTCCATTTAGTATAATATACCAGGATATGTATAATGTAGCATTATTATTTTTTAAATGTGAAAACTGGTACTTGAAGCCACTTCAATGCATTGATAATATCCTTTTATCAAACAAATCTCTAATGCTTGCAGGATGTGTAGATTAGGACAATTCAAGTTGATTTTCCTATGTGCTTTTTCCTAGGGCAGAATTTAACTCTGTGTTAAAATTATTTATCAAATGCCACATCCTTTAATTTGCAATTTCCCATAGTATTTAAAGTATCTTAATGTAAAGCTCCTTAAAATACTTTTAACCCAAATTTCCAGAATGGAAATACTTTTTTTTCTAGCACATGAAGGATAGCAATGGACCCATGATGTATCATAGGGCCATAGGGCTGCTAAATTTCACATGACCACTGAAAGGCAGAATTGGAGTGAGTATCTGTGTATTTCTGCTGCTGTGTATTTCTGAATGACCATCCAGATATTTGCAGTTTGATATGAATGTTAAGGGTCCATTGTTCTTGATAAGAGTCACCATTGTTTGTATGTCTTTTGAAATCATAAAGTTGCATTACACCTGGAAATATTCATATTGCAAATGGTAGGGGGGGCATTGAGAGTGTGCATTAGGTATGCTTCAAAATTAATATGTATGGGGCATAGAGTCTTTACAAATAACAAAGTCAAATGTCTTTTCTCTACTGGAATTTTAAATGGAATCGTTAAGGAAGTTGAGTAATTAAGAAAACATTATTGAATACTAGTGTGGAATGTTTAATTTCCCTTCCCTTAGCTTAGTACAAATGTTGAAACATCATATACAAATGTAATGGGATATAATGGCAATTGCACTCCAGAGACTGCACTGCCATGTTTGTAAGAATCAAAGGCTTGAAAAGATATCCTCAAACTGCAGAAACAGACTAAGTGACGAAACTTTGCAGCACCACCTGCCACACAATTTATGCAACAGATTTCACAGCAGTTAAATTAAGAAACCATTTGTCCATCTTCAAAGCTAAAGACAAAGCATCCTATCATAAATATTGTAAACTGGATACAGAATGAAAGGCTCATGCCATGTTTGTCATAAGAGGTTGTCTTGGAGATTTGGGCAACAGTTTGGAAGCAATCCAAGAGTATGCCCTCCCCCCCTCCCCAGTCAGCCTTATTACTTTGAAATCACCGCTGCAACTTTGGTGAGCTGTTCATTCTTATGTTTCCCACAAAGTTCTTGTCCAAACCTCAACACTAAAATTGCTACTTGAATAATTTCTTATCTCTATAATCTCCTTTTTATTGAATCACACTGTTATATATTCATAATGGAACTGGCATTTTGATCAGATAATGCTTCTGAATATAAAACTGAGTAGAAGAGCAATTTATTTATTTATTAGGATCTCACCTTTATTATTTTTACAAATAACTCAGGGTGGTGAAGATATATAGCATGCCTTTCTCCTCCTATTTTTCCACAACAAGAACCCTGTTGGGTTGGGCTGAGAGAGAGTGACAGGCCCAAGGTCATCCAGCTGGCTTTCAGGTTAAGGTGGTTCTTGATATCATAGCTTCTGTTGAATAATTGTTCCCAACCATAAACTAATACTATTGACATCCGTGACAAGCCCATTTTTCCTCAGGGCCAATGTGTTTGTTTGATGAAGATAGTCTTCATGTATTTATAAGGACTTATATTAAATCACAAGGACTAAAGCTATATTTGAAGAGGAGCTTACCTTACATTTATAACCAATGTATGGCCTTTGAGGTTAAGCCAGAAAAGCCTTAACCATGTTCAAAATGTTTGATTTCTTTGATTAGATGAGACTTCTTGTTAGAATTCATTTGATTTCTGTGGAGATTTGTACTAGAATCATTTCCTCAAGACCGAGGAAAACACTTACCATCCATGAGGGATTTTTTTTTTAAATTAGATTTTTGTTCCACCTTTATTACTTTAAAAGTAACTCAAGGTGACGAACATACATAGCACAGTATTCCATCCTCCTCCTCTTTTCCCCACAACAACCACATCCACGACCTTGTGAGGTGGGCTTGGATTACAGTGAGTAACTGGCCCAAAGTCAGCCTGCCAGATTTCATGCCTGCAAAAGAACTCAGAGTCTCCAAGTTTCTAGCTTGGTGCCTTAACCACTACACCAAACGCACTCTCCCTCTCTTTGGAAAGAATATATGCTTTTACCATATGTATACTTTCCAAATTTTACATATGCCTGTTTACCCTTCGCTAACCTGCTCATTTTGTGTGACCTTTGAATTGCAGATCTGGAAGTGATAGATTTAGATTAAGGTATGTGGGCAAGCAAGCAAGCAAGCAAGCAAGAAAACATATAAATAAGTTTGTGAATTAGTTCAGTCTAATTCAGGAACTGCAATTTGGAAATTGTGATATAAGCCAAATCAATTTCTTATCCTTCCCTGCTCTTCAGATATTTGAATGGAAATGTTTAAGTTTGGGAATGTGCCTGAAATTCACCATTCATGCATTAATCTCATCTTTGTTGAGTACATACAAACGCTTTCAAGTTCTCCCAGCTTCAATCTGTACCCTCTGGATCTCTTTGAAATTATCATTATTGGTTAAACAAAAGGCTGACATTCCTATAAAGACAAACTTCAAGCCTCCCTTACAGTCATGAAACAATGAAAATTAACATTAGGCCATCTGTTAAATGTCAAAAAGATTGTAGTTTTTTCCCTTTTTGGGGACATGGAGGAGAATATGCTATTACTACTGAACATGAAGCTATGTACATTAATGTGCAAAGAAATGTTTAGTAAATGATACGGAAAGTAAAATGATTATCTGCCTGTACCTACCAGTAATTTTTATGTTCAAGCAATTACAACTATACAAAGAACTGTCAATTTATCTTGAGTGAATTAAAGCTTAATTAACCTTACATCCCCTTAAGATCATTGATCTAGGGACAGAAAGCCAGTAATTGGAAGATGTTCCTATTGCCAACACTACCACCTATTTTCTCAGAATATGCACAAGCTATTTTACAAGCTGTTTTTTTTTCCTCTGTAACTTATTCTTCAATGATATCTTACAGTAACATACTCTTCAGCAGCCCATTCCTATTTCCTACCTGGGTAATTCAGATATCATGCTGGCGTCAATATTTTTTTCATGATAATTTCATTAAAATTACAGTTAAAAAGATAAAACTAATACAAATTAAAGAAAAAAATAGCAAGTGCAGAAAAAAATAGAAAAAATAAGAATATACTAAAAAAAAGAAATGTGTAAACCAATGACTTTCTCCTTCATCACAATTATAATCAATTTTAGTTACTTATCGCCTTCTCTTAAAATACAATAAATGATTACTTTTTCCATATGCCATATCTTATTAATCAACAATTTCTTAAAGCCCTATCATTCAGTCGAATCAGCAAAAACACATTTAGAGTTATCAGAGAAAATAACACATCGATTTGAAACTTGATCAAGTAAACCATTTTTATATTCTTTCCTTTTCCTTTAACAATCTTTGTCTTTAGACCCTTCAAATGATGTCCCAGAACTTGATTTCTTCTCCCCCCCCGCCCACTTTCCATTGTACAATCTCACAAAATTCCTCAAAGTTTTAACAGGTCTATCGGTATTTTGCAAAGCCAATATAGGAAGGTCTCTCTCTTGGTTTGTTATTTGTATAGCCCCTTTAATTATTGAGACATCAACTGATTTACTGTGTATGTCCAGTGCAGCATCTTTTTCCATATAATTTCTTTAGCTTGCCATTTAAAATCCTTTTTCAGATTAACTTGTCTTGTCCTGGAAAACTAGTAACATCTTTTAAACACTATCTATACAGGCAGACACTCTTAAAATTAACATTTGAGTCCATTGCTGAAAAATATTCTTCAATGTGTCAAATATTAAAATACTTTGTTTCATTCTGTATTAGTAAGTCAAATTTAAGTGTTCTCCTTTAATTATAATCCTCAGTTTCTTCTAGTTCCCTCTAGCATTCAATTTACAGTTAGATTCACAATTTAAGTGTGGTGGAAATCTAATACAAGTTCTAACCAAGGACTTAACAATTATTAAGATAACATCTATGAATATAGATGAGGTGGGGTTTTGTTGTTATTTTTTTATCTAAAGATCTTGAGGAAATCTAAAGATCTCAAGGAAATCCTTTAGATATTGCTGTGAGGGCTCCAATCACAATGATTTCTTTTCCCATAAGCATTCAATTTCAGTTTGCAAGTCCCAATGTTTTGTAATTTTTCCCCAATTGTTTTCCACCAATTATAAAAGCAACATCAGTGAACCAGACTTTATTCTTTTCAATAACAGTTATATCAGGCATGTTATGAACAAGATGCCTGGTTTGGATCTTAAAATCCCATAAAATCTTAACCCATTCATTTTTCAAAACCTTCTCAACTTGATGGCCCTAGTACTTTTTACTACTACTACTACTACTAGTAGTAGTAGTACTACCATTACTATTTTGCCTTGCACTGTCACTATATTCACTCCTCAGTTCCGTAAAATAATATGTTCCTTCCTGCCAACCTGAAATACTGAGAACAACCAGCAAAGTCTTTAGCTTTCCCTGAGCTATTGTCATGTAGGTCATTATTCCTATGTAGTAGGAATAATTTCCTCTCTCAGGATCCACATTAAAAAATAAACAAGACAAAACAAGCAGTTACAGAGAAGACAAAAACTGCCAAAGCTCTTTTCAGCTTTAATTGAGCTCCTATTTATCAATGACTAGAGAAAAATGTGAGCCACCCAACCACTATTTCCCAAACATGACCTGAAATTCACGAGACATTAATCAGGTAAGGTGAAAGTCCTCTGCAAAGGAAAATAAAGATAATGTCTAAGAAAACCCCCAAATCTTAATTTCAGTTCTATCCCAATGGAGTTGAAAATAAGTCAGCTCAGTTTACAATACTGTCAGAACATCCAGTACTATCACAAGACAGAGACTCCAAGCTGTTTTGAGAATGGCTCAAAATTCTTTTCTCTAAAGGTACTATAGTGACCTATTAGTCTAAGCTTTTTTTTCATCGCTCAACATTCATTGCTCAACATTCAAGAACGTTGGACAATTCAACAATTGAGCTATTCAACATGCATTTAAAAATATTATTGATGTTAGTTGATTAGTTATTATATTTGTTGTCTATCTTGTGCACTATCCACAGTCATGGCTAAGAGATGGACAGCTGTATAAACATGCTAAATAAATAAATAATGATTTGTGGCTTTGTTTAAGCAAACAACATGAACTTTTGGTTGCTTCATATTTTTAATGAGTTTTGGAATCCCACTGTCTCCATCTGGAAAGTCAAGTGTGCTACAGTGCTGTTCAGGCTGGGTCAGGTATGCTGCAGTTCCTTCCAGTCACTATATTCCTATTTTCTGATCTGTGTAGGTGTCCTCAAAAGCATTTGATAATGTTGTTATTGTTAGCATCAAGAGAAAGACTGGGAAATGACTTTAAACTTATGCAGTCAATACTAGGGCTTACGGTTTCCTCATTTCCTGGTTCAATTCATTGAATTAGGGAGCAACTAAACAATAAATGCCATGAATCCAAATATCAAATGACAAGGATGTCCATTAAAAAAAAATCAAGATGATAGCCACAATTATGCAATAGAAGTTCCACCTGTTTTCATGTTTGTTATGCAACACCTATAAAATCAAAAGTTTAATGTGGTAGCCATCTTGACATTTTTTTTAAACTACAGCCTGAAGATAGCCTTTAATGAAATTTTGAAAGCAATAGCTTTAGCACCTACAGAATTGCTCTGATTTCAAATACGTTTCCCTTCTGCCTTTTCTCCTCAGAAGGATAACTTTGTGTATGAAAGAAGGATTGGCAGGTAAGGACAGAACAAATGTTTCAGATTTTTTTTTTCATATCTTCATGGGGAAAAAATACAGAGACAAAAGCTCAGAAAATCCAAATTCATTACAAGCTGGGAGAGTTGACCCATCAGTAATATAACCCTAGTTTTCCAATCCTGGGTATTATTCAGCAGCTAATTATGCTGAAATCCAGCACGTGATTATATACACTCAAGTCCCATCAGTTTCAACAGAACGTAACAACATATGTGATGAAGTAAGGTCCAAGAGACAAAGAACAGACCTTCTCAAAAGAAGAAAAAAAAGGAGAAATGACATCTAACTAGAAGGAAACAAATTTTTAGTGCTGCTGCAGACTAATCACAAACATGATTTAATGGGAATAGACCACAGGGACTGGCAGAACAGAACAGAACAAAACAAAAACAAAGGTATGGCATTGCTTTCAAAGAGTGATAAAACACAGGCCACTGTGACAAATGAGATAAAATACTTGCTCAATTAGGAAGCTTCAGACAAAGGGAAACGCCTCCACATCCTGTAACCTCCCTGGACTTTTTTTGGCTGTGTTATTCCTCATAAGGGTTTGTCAAGAGTCAAGAAGCTTTTCCTGAGCAGCTTGTCATTGTTCCTGAATTGAAGAATGTGCCTTTCGTAAGTCACAAGCAAGGCGGTCCCTTGCATGTTTAGTAACAATACCAGAAGTGTGTTTAGAGAAAATACTGCTTACATCAAACAACAGTATTTTCATGTGTCCATCTATAGCTATGATGAAAAAAAAAAGTCTGATTATTTTAATGTGCAAACTACATTAAATAACTTTTGTCCTATTAGGTAACGGTCTATTTCTGTTGTCAAACAAAATGTGTTTGTTGTTAACATCAACACTATGGAAATTAAAGTAGATTTACACAAGAAAGTCAATCATTATGTTATTGATGCATCCTTGAATATTTTAGAGGCAAAATGAAAATTGCTTGAAAGAAAGGCAAGAAATAAATCTAATATATAAGATTGAATGCACACACATATATTCTATATTAGACTTCCTGCAACCTAATGCCCTCTAGATGTTTGGATTACAGGATCTCTAGAGCCTGAAATGAATTCTAAAATAAGGCCTAATAATATTTATTGACTTACAAATGAACATATGGCTGCTCATCTCACAAACGTGATTCTGAGTGACTAGCAACTTATTAAAAACAATGCAAAAAGAAAAAGAAAACAAAAAGGCATCCAAACCCCAATAATGGCAAAAACATAGAAACCTACAATAGTTGCTGAGTGTTTCTGTGCTGAATAAACCAGACCAGGAAACCAACTCCACAAGACAGAAGAACTGCTTTTATTGAGATTGGTGGTGATAACAGAATTTAAGTTGAAGTTTGATTGTGGTATCCCTCTTCTTCAATGAATTAGGGAACTGCAGAACTTCTAAATATTATCTTGTAATTCCATACTGCTTCAATCCCTTTTGCCTAGACAACGGCTCCTCCCTATTTCCATCAAGGTTACATTCTTAACTTTTTATATGAAAAATAAACTAAATAAAGCCAGCAGTAACCGATGGCATCTAGAAGTAGTTGAATATTAATTGACTCCTTTTCTCTAGCATATTGCTTCCTTTTCTTAGAAAGCAATATCCACCTGCGTGTTCATTTGTTTGCCTTTTTAACATTCTGCTATCCTACTTGGCTGGAGATGCCCAGAGAAGCTCCCTCTGGCTGGACAGCCACAGGATGCTCTGGGCAGTCTTGTTTGGCCCAACTGGGGCCCGCCAGGCTTTGGGGCTTCCCTCCCAGCTGTTGGACACAGGGCCAATCCTGCTTCCCTCCTCTGCATACCTGTACGAGGGGGAGAACCTTGATTTCACAGTGTGTGTTGTTAGGATTGTCATAATTCTCCCCATAGGTTGCAGAGTGCCAGATAAATGGGTGGTCCAAGTGTATATATGTATGTGGTGTTGGGTTGGTGTAAGGGTTGAGTATAGTTACAGATGTTTAGCTGAATGGTGTAGTGGTTGTTTGATGGAGTGTATGACTTGTGAGTGAATGCTTTGGCCTGGGAAGAAGAAGTGAGGGATGTGAGAAAACTGAGGGATGGGGGGAGAAAAGGTGAGCAGGAATATCAGAATCATAATAAGCAGGATAACATATGATAGGATCCAGACGGTGACTGCACTTGGGGATGTTAGGCTTACTGGTTGAGAATGTCCCCAATGGTTCTTTCTTGGGATGAGGTAATTGGATTCTTAGCGGCCCTGGACTCTGGCTGGACAGTCTACAATAAATCTTCTTTCATCTACAATTTGATTATAGATCAGGTAGCCAATCTGATCTCTCTTATTGGATCTAGCCTATATACTGGATACTAGGGTCTGCAGGTTAGACACCGTTTTTGTCTTGGGATAGTTATGATGTGAACTACATCTAGAGGACATTTTCATCAGTCGGTTGTGGTTAGATTATTCACTGGTTGCTTTTTGATATCACCCCATCTCTTGGGAAGAGAGAGCCTGTTAGATCAGCCCACCCAAGCACCTGATAGAGCTGGTTTCTGAATAATCTTGAGATTTTTCCTATTGTTCTGTAGGCAGTCTGGCTGAAGGCATGGTCACAGCTTAGAATGTGTAGTTAGAGTATGTTGCCTCTACGTGGCCTCCCTTCAATGATGCTAGTATACAGCTTGATACACTTAACAGCACATGAATAGATGTGTAGAATACCACTGGGAGAAGGAAAATAGTGAACAGGTAAGGATGTATAATGGAGCTTACATCTTGGTGCCATACTTTTTTTTTTTAAAAAAAATCATCCTTATTACATCTGTTGATAGCCACCTAGCAGCCTTGTGGAAGGTGACATAGAAATCAATGAGGAAACACATTGTGAGAAATATTCTGACTTTTGGGTAGACAAAGTCAAGCTAGACTCCTGATGGCTATGTCTGTATAAAATATCCAAAGTATGACCTCATAGAGTTAGCTGGAATGAGTTTGTGATTCCTGAGAAGTGGACAGGGTCCTCCAGTCTGTAACTTGGCTGCATGTTTGTTAGATTCAGATCCCTCCTAGATGGTTAAGGTCATGATGGAGATGATGTGGAATTGCTGTCTGCTTCTCTGTGGGAGGAGATAGTCTAGCAGTCCTGAAAGAGGCTATGGTTCATGCTCTCCTTAAGAGGGCATCACTGACCCAATCACTTGGAAGCTACACCTGGACTAGAATGTTGTGGCATGGACTGTTATCATGTATGTGCATGTGTCCTTAATGCTTCCTGAGCTACATTCATTTATGGTTGTTTCTGGGTGTGGGTCAATATTCATATATTTATTTATTTTTATTTATTTTTACATTTATATACCGCCCCATTCCGAAGACTCGGGGCGGTTTACAGCTTATAA
>JANHFL010007823.1:109446-121222 GCA_032468155.1 Oxyrhabdium leporinum
TTTGACAGTCTATTTATAATATAAATCTCAAACCATTATTGTTCCTTTGAAATGTAGAATTCATTTTGAAAATGATTCCCAGAACTGATTGAAAAACTCCCAAGAGAAACTTTACAGGTGAAGAAGTGGTAACAGGCCAGTGTCCTGGAAGTAGGCTGTACTATAAACAAATGTAATTAGTTATGATGGCCATCTGTAAACTATGAAGATGGAATTGAAATTCATTTGTAAGAAAGTTATATGAGGTCTGCCTCATCTTTTTGATTTTGAAGAAACAGCTTTTCCTTAGATTCATCATCAAGGCACAGCTGGAATAGATCCACATCAAGCTCTAGATCTCATTTACTTGAGTGACCACCAAAACACACATTCCTGCTGAAGCAGGGAGCTGAAACATGAACTTGATACATTTGGGAACTGAATTTAATTTATTCTTTACTGATAACTTTTGCTTTAATCAACTCTTATGAAGCGGCATTCATATTCTGTTAACTATTTTTATGGTTCGTTGCATATTTAACCAGATGTTCAGACTGTATTTGTCATTCCCATCTACCTATTGAGTTCATCCCAAGGAGCTGGGATAGGCAGATGTGATGTTTGATGGTCTTAAAGGTATTGTCACAGGATGGAAGCTGTTTCAAATAAAGTTGCTTTTTGCAATTGATTGCTGGTGACTTATTACTATTTATTAAATGTACATACTATAGTATTTATACTATACAATTTCTATGGATGTCTTTATATCCTTATATCCAGAATGGAACTTGCAATGCAATTACTTAATCCTGCTTCTATCAGTTTACCCCTGTGATCTACCCTTGGGGATGACTCTCATTCTTGCTAGCAGTAACTTTCAACTTTTCAGCCATACTTTTAATTTGAGTTGTTAGCTATTGTACCTGAAGACTTTTTAACAACAATCTCTTATGGAGATTGTTTTGGCCCGTTATTTATGTTGCAGCTTCTTCCAAGCAGAAACATATTGTCCTCTGCTTATTCTAAGGATGAATGGCATTAGTGGCAGACAATAGTTAAGCCAAAAGTTAATAGTCTGGCATATTTAGCAATAGCTGCTTATCTCAGTAATAATTGAGATGCCCCCAGAGAATGGTAGAGATGCTGTTCAAAGCTGTGGTATTATCTAATTGGAACTTTTTATTAAAGTAGAGATCATGCTCATACTTTCTCAGAGGAAAGCAGGAAAACAATATATACAAAATTAACAACTGAAGTCTAATAAGAAAGCTACACTGTTGGTATATCATTGTGAATAGTAGGATGGACAGATAGAGCATGAAGGTTCTGAATCTTTGAATGGATGTCTCCACTAAATTTCCATTTCCCCCCAAAAAAGGAAATAATATCAGCTGTACCAGAATAGAATCATAATGTCTTATTCGCAAGACTCTCAGCCGTATATTATACATTCATTTCCAGAAATTCTACCTTTCTTTTCCCTTCCTCTTCTTAATTTCATTACCTTATTTATCCCTAAGCATCTTTAACTCATGAATGTTCATTAATCTACTGAAATAGTGAAGAAACATATTTTTGAGAAAAGAATGGCAACAGTTTTTAGGATATCCCATCATGCTTTGAGGTATTCATAAGAGCAGGGGTGTGCAGCTACAGGTTCGCATGGTTTCAGGTGAACCCATAGCTAAGATTCTGCATGGTTTGGTGAACTGCCAAATCCCACTCCTGGCTGGCCCCACCCACCCCTCCCCTCCCCTCCTAGGAGTCCCCATGCAGCCCATTTTGGATGCAGGTAAATGCAGGGTATACGCAGAGGCTCAGGGAGGGCGAAAAACAGGCCTCCTGGAAGTTTGGGAACGCCAGAAATGGGCTCATTTCTGGCCTCCAGAGGGCCTCCGGAGCCTGGGGAGGCCATTTTTGCCCTCCCGGAGGCTCGAGGAAAGCCTCCAGAGCCTGGAAAAGGTGAAAAACTGGCCTCCCGGAAGTTCCAGAAGTCCAGAAATGGGCCTGTTTCTGGCCTCCAGAGGGTCTCTGGAGCCTGGGGAGGCCATTGTCACCCTCCCAGAGGCTCGAGAAAAGCTCCGGAGCCCAGGGAGGATGAAAATGGCTCCCCACCATGGTGCAGGAGGCCACCATGGCCACACCCACCCAGCAACTGGACAGCGAACCAGTTGCTAAAATTTTTGAAGCCCAACCCTGCATAAGACACACATGCTAAAAATAGAAAATAGAAATAGAAAATAGAAAATCTCAAGGTTTATTGACTGCAGTTTCATAATCCCCAAATTCTTTTTGGGGAAAGAAAACATCTGCAACATAGTTTTAGTTTATCTTACAATTCCCACTACAATAACAAGTAGAGAGGCCCTGTGAAAAGATAAGTGGATTTGTTTGCCCTATCATTAAGCCAATTGTATTAGTTAGTAAAATTGATGGATCAAGGGCTGGTATTTACAGATGTTACTAAGAGCTTTCTATCTTTCTCTTATTCTTTGAGCTCTAATCCTACCATTGTATATTAATCAAGATTTTAATATTAAATGATGTTTTAGTGGTCCACAATAATGTGTAGGAGACATTGCTTAACAAGAAATTATTTATAACCATTGGTTTTGTTTTTTTTTAAAGGTTCCCAAATCCCGAAGGGCTGAATTTCTCAGAAAGACACTATAGGACAGAATGTAAAACATACCATCTCTGGAAACAAAATATAGTTTTAACATACTTCCTAGTCCCACTGAATGAATATATATATATATATTCATTTAACATGAATCAAAAGGTGTATTTTATATATAGTGTGTGTATATATATGTATACACACACATATATACATATACATACACACACACACACACACACACACACACGCACGCACTGTGTTTCTCCAAAAAGAAGGCCGGGTCTTATTTTCTTTTGACCCCTGAAAAAATGGCTAGGCCTTCTTTTCGGAGGGTTCTAATTTTTGACTCACCTCGTGGTGGTGACACCGACAGTCCCACCCAGCAGGAGCCTGCTGCTGGCCCACCTTCTTCTGTGGCCGCTTGCCACTATGCGCATGCATCGCCCCGGCCTCCATTTTGCCTTCAGATGTCTTGGTCAGTATTTTGTAAGTGCTTACGTATATGATGAAAGAATTAGCTGCATTAAGTACATCATGTAGGAGATATGAAATACATGCAGTAACACATTTTTAATATATGCTAGCTGATTCCTATCTTTAGTTTTCATCCCATGGGTTAGAAGCACAGTGGTTTGTATGGTTAGAACATTAGGCTGGAGGTTAGAAGCTCATGTTTGAGACCCAAGTGTTGCCACAGAGTAGGGTGAGCTCTCATTCTTTGCTCCAGCTCCTGCCGGGGACATGAAGGAAGCTTCTAACAGGCAATGGTGAATAGGCTAATCCTTTCAACCTGAAAGCAGTTGGGTGCTTCTGACATGAGCGCAATGCGATTTCACAGGCTATGAAACTTGGGAGATTTCAGGATGTTCTTGCTTAGAGAAGAAGGTAAAGAAATCCTCTTGCAATATTGCTTCCCATTTATATCGGGTTACAATGCCTTCAAGAAAGTCTTTTGTTTAAAAGAGGATAATTTCTACACAGATGTGATTGAATGCACACCTTTTGATTCATGTTAAATGAATTGAATATGGATTGCATATGACATTTTTAGATCAGTGAAATTCTTCAGTTTGTGCCTAATACCTTTTTTTCAATTTATCACTCGTTTTGGCTCTGTTCTTGGGAGATAAGCATAAAAAGTTAGCCTGTAGTAAGAGAGTTGGGACTGAAAAGAACCCTAGCATGGATGCAGTGTAAAAATTTGAATAATGTCTTCCCAGATGCCTGAAATCCATTCTTCAATGATTAATTATAACAGACCATGTTCAAAACAACTGTGAATACTAGTGGCAATTGAAATACTTTTCAAAAAACTGGGGAAATTCTGTCAGGCAAAGGAAGCTTACCAAATTATAAAACATGAATCATCCTTGGATGCCTACTCAAATGCAATTAGTGGAATGTAATTAGCATCTACTTTCAGTGTGACATATCTTGGCTCAGAATTTCTAGTTCTATACTGAATATTTTTAGAAATAGACTTAGAAATAAACTGACTCCTGAATATTTTTGAATTAAAGTAACCCTTTTAAAAATTCTACTTGTTTATGAATAATAGTGCTTTAACACAACTCATCTAAACACACACATTTGGGTGTTCTTCAGCAATAAAATTACCATTTGCAAGATGAGTAAGAAATAAAATCCACATTGTGTCTCTTTACTTATTGATCTGCTTTCTCTCCCCCACCCTCTCTTATATCTACCTACCGTTATTCAACCTGATATGAAATATGGAGGAATTAACTATATTATGAGCCGTGTTCCAAGTTAAGTAATGCTGATTTATAAACCTGACCACTAAAAATCACTAAGGCTGTACGCATAGTCACATCTCAACTAGAACCTATCCCAAAATTCATCATTTTATTTATAGTGCGCTATTTAAAAATGTAGCGGCCATTATTCAATCCATAACAAATGTCACTAAAGTGTATTGAAATAAACTGATATAAACTCCTTTAACATGGGTAAATCATTTATAGAACTATGTTGTTGTATGTTATTATAAGGGCTAGGTGAAATTACCTCCTTTGTTGACATTCACAAATGAATCACAATGTTGACTATTCTTTAACAAATTCTACATTAATTTAAAGTATAGAGAACTATGACTAATCTAAACTGGCAGTTCTTGACAATAAGCTTCATGAGAAGGTTTCCTCCTAAAAATCTTATTTTCTCTGTTAAAATAAATGACTATATAGTGAGGCTGACTTCTATGTTAACATGCATTGGACTGAACTGAAAATTAGTTCCCACTACAATCAATGGGGCCTACATTCATAAGTAAATTGTCCCATTGATTTTAATGGGAACTAAGGTCATCAAACATGATTTAGCTCCAATGTATCACTGCTATTTTAACTTAATTCTGATTAAGGCAATCTAATGTTGTCTAATCCATACTAATAGAACTTTATATAAGGGCTTGCGGGTAGTATAACAGCACCAGACATCTCTACCTATGTAGTGAACTGCACGAAAGAATTTCCCATATATGCAACTCTGATGGCTTTCATACAAGTTTAAATGTGTAAACTCAATATCAAAGATTATGGAAGCAAACATGCATCAGTTGTACACATGAAGATACCTCATTCAAGATTTTCACATTATTCAAGTAGCAGACACTTCTAATGGGGCATATGTTTTATCCCTACAATTTATGTAATTGAAACTTTAAACTTTTTGGGAGGAAGTAAGACAAATAAGATACAGTGAAGTAGCCTGGATTGCATTTTCTGGACTGTAGAATATAATGAGTTATGCAAAGTGGTGGCATTATCTCCTGAAGTGAAGACCATAACAATGACTCAGTGCTACAATTCAAATTAATTTTCTAACAAATGCAAAATGAAATCACTTTTATTATTTTGTTTGCTTGTTATTGTTCCATCATCATTTGCTAGTGTTCTGCATAATATATGCAGATGGAATAACACTTATTGAAGCAACATTAAAAATATTTTTAATTCATGCAGGAAAAACCTGAAGGCATTAACACAGTTTTTCTCAGTTAAGACTTTCAGCCCCTATGCAAGATAAATGCATCTGTGCTAATCTGGAGAGTTTCATTGCAGAACTGAAGCACTTACTATTGCAGTAAGTAACATTACCTGGAGGATCCTTAGTTCACATGTTTAGAAGCATTTCAATCAGATAAATTCTCTCTCAGAGAGTAGGCACTATTTAAATGCAGCATTTGTTGAACTGTCCTTTCCTAGGTCAGACCTACTCAGCTCATGAACCACCAAGTTCAATAGTCCACTGCCATGCAGTGTGGCTCTAGATAATCAGGTGGTGTGAAAGGATAGTTGTCAAGTGAGCATGAGTCAGACAATCAGATATACCTTCAAGAGTGCTGAAGAAACTATATTCCCAGTGATTTTATGGAATTATAATTAGTAGCAACTGCCATGACCAGAAGTGATAAACCAGTACCTGTGCTTCAATATCTCAAAGGCGTATACCCAGCTCTGTTCTATATAATGATGTTCTGATTTGTGGGGGAAAAGGTGTTGGTGGAAAAAATGAATCTCAACCATTGCTCTTCTCTCCAGTGCCAAAGAAAAGGCAAATAAAAAAAGACAATGGTACATAATGCATTGTTGACCCTGAAGCTGACGTATGTGTAGCCATAGTTTATTGTAGCCTTTGTCTATTCTTTTTCTTAAGTTTCTTAAGGGTTTTAATGGTGCTTCAGGCTCACCACATTCTAGCAGCAGGAAGGGGGGTTGTAGAGATAAGGGGGAATGTTATGGCTAGCTGGCATTCCTTCCCGTGGGAACTGAGAAAGTGCCTGCAGCTGGTGGAAGGTGGATCTTGGAGTCATCGGACTGACGGACTATGGGCTGATTGGAGAATGTGACTATGGGGGGAAGTTTCAAACTTTTGCTTTTACTGGGTGTAATTCCGGAATTTGATCAGAATTGGAATTACACCAAGACCTTGCCAATTTGATATGTTCCTAATAAATAGACTTTGATTAAAAATGGACACCTTGGATTTTTGTTCTGAGGACATATTACTTGGAACCTTGACATGCATATTATTGTACACCACCAAAGACCACATCAGCTGTCTTAGATCAGGAGGGTGATTATGTTATCTGCAAGCAATGCTGCATGCTCTTTGAGTGCTGCTCTGGTATTGCTTGTTTGCTCATGGGGTGTTGCAATTTCCAGAGCTTCTAAATGTAGGACAACATCAGAATATTTATATAGTATAAGCTTACACAATGCACATCACAGTCTAAAAATAAGATGGTAAAAGCTAAGAATGCCATTTCATCTCAGGTTTCTACAATAATAGTTTGATCAATCAAGGGTTGAGTCCAGATATTTGTTTTGTATTTTGATTTCCTTGAGTCAACATATGGATTGTATCCCTTGGGACAGAACATAGGATTTAGACCTCTAATTAGAAATGAAACCAACCACTTTTATACGCTTTGGGGCACAACATTCATATGAGGGAAATACATAAAAATACATCTTCAGACATGAAATTATTGTTGAAATTTTGCAATCTTTAAATTAAAGTTTATTTCTAAAGAAAAGGAATTTTAAAGAGGAAATAAAAAAATATTTCCTTATACCATCCAGCATGCTCCTATGCTGGCATTAGATTTTACCTGTACCAAAACTGGAAGAGTTTTTTTTTCTTCCAGAAACACATTTCTGAACGCCAGATTAAAGAGGAAGAGGAGGAGGAGAGCACATCATCGTAAGATGCTGCCTTGTTATGGAATGATAGTATTTATTCATTAGAACATGCAGATGGCCACACAACTCACTCTCTCAGTAACTCTTACAAGGAAAAAAGCCCAATACAGAAAGCAATAACCATCATCCCTGTGGTGACAACAATCAGATGAGCTACTTGATGGGTTCCATACCACTCTGGGGTCAGGAACCAGGTCTTCAGGGCCTTTTGAAAGAGTGTCAAAGTGGGGGGAGAGGCAATCTTATCTCTGTAGGAATAATGTTCCATAGGGAGGGAGGCATCACAGAGAAGGCCCCTTTTCTTGGGCCCACTAAATGGATCACCTTAGGAGAGAGGACCTATAGCATTCTGTGCCTCCCTGCCCTGGTGGGTTGGGTAGATATGACTGGGAAAATACATGCTTTTGTCAGAATATAAATATTTTAACATTATTTTTTCAGGATAGTAGGATTATCAATAAGTACTAGGCACTAAGGCTTAAAGTTTCTCTCAAATTGTGGCAACATTTCTTTCAATATTGCTTGCAGAGGGCACAAAATCTCTCATGGATGTTTTAATTTTTGGTTAGGGTTATAAAATATGAAAATGTATACTTTTTGAAAAGTTGTATGTAAGGTAACGCCATTATTGCAGCATCTTAAAAATGCAAAAGATCAATCCAAAAATTGTAGATTTAGTAATTTAGAAAATATAAAAATGACAAAGAACAGACACAGATTTGATCCATTGTCTCCATGTTCATATTATGCAAACACACCAGTGCCTGGGTGACAATGTAGCTTATAGAGAAAGCTTGATTAATGACTTGGTAAAGTTGTAATTTAAAGTTTCCAGGCAACTGATTTGAGATGTTCCTTCATAGATTAATCATAGAAAGATCTTTGAGGAAAAGCTAAATTTGGCCAAATAAATAAATGTAAAGTAAAGGAGGAGGGATGCTGTTTTCATTAGAGAAGGAATACTGTAAGAAGGGAGAGAGAGAGGGAGAGAAGGAGATACACACACACATAAACACACGTGTGTGTGTGTGTGTGTATGTATGTACATATGTATGTATGTATGTACGTTAGGCCTTTCTTTCAGGCCCAGATGCTCAAATGATCCCAAATGTTCCAATAGAAGTTGCCATGTGTCTATGGAGATTTCCAGTTATCCAGGTCATGATTGTCCCAAAGGTGCTTTTCAGGAGGCAGCTAGACAAGAAAAAACAAGGAAGTCCAGTTGCCTTCTGAAAAAGCACCTTTGGGAAAGAGAGAAGGTTAATGAGGAGATGAGCTTTCCTGGTCCTTGGAGACTTACTGTCACTCTGAGGGGGAAATTACATAAAAAAAGGAAAATATGGCAGGGCATAAAGAACCTAAAGATAACAGAGAAGGGACTCAGCAAATGGCTTCTAAAAGTTACAGTTGTGAGGAATGAGCCCCAATACATAACACATCTTTGGGTTTTAAAGACAGCTTCATCCAGGGCAATTGTTTAGTTGTGTGTTATTTTATTTCTTCACAAATTCTTTTTGGTTCTAAAGGAAACTCAATTAGTTGTATTTATTACTGTGTCCAAATTACTTTAATATTCATGTAACTACGGGAAAAAAGCAGTGATTTCATTTCAAGGAACCTATGCACTTAAAAAGGGCTACACAAATTGGAGGCACCACTGGGACTATATCTACTATTTGCTAATTTTGATTATTCTATAAAATATATATGAGTTTATATCTATAGACATTTTATTGGAGAATTATAATACATAAATAGGATAACGTGATGTTCAAACTTCTTGAATTTAAACATGTAAACCAAAGAAGTTGCTAAACAGTTAGTTGTCACAGTAATACTTTGAGTAGGAAGCTCTCCACTGTTTTTGAACATCGGGGAGAGTTTTTGGAAAAATTCTGAAACCAGGTACAGACATTAATTCTTATATGTTGCTGAGAAGGTCATTGGGAAAGTGCTCATCTCTGCAAGAGAGCATGATTTAAATAAAGCAAAGCTACTCACATAGTGTAGATTTGTGATGCCCAAGAAATACAATCACATATTAATCCAGGAAAAATCATACTCAAAAATCAATAGAACCATTCAGGAATGATTTGGGGAAGGATCGCTATGCATACCGAATCAGAAATGGAGAACAGAAATATAAAATAAACGCCCATTTAAGTTCAGATGTGGATTTTTGTTGCCTTAAAACTTTTTAACTCATCAAGCCGACAACACAATTGACAACTCCAATATACAGCAGGAAGGGGAGGGGCTGTAAGTAGGCATGCAATATAATTTGGTAAGTTAATACTTGGAGTTAATAGGATGGATGTGGTTAATTTGTGCTATACGTACTAACAGGCAGGCAGCTATCTTTCTCAATCACATCTCTGACACCCTCGCCCCTACAAAATCCAACCCTCACCTCACTATGCAGACACAGGACATTTAATTTAAAGAAGACATTGACCAGACACCAAATGTGGAGGGTAGACTATCGGGATTATTGTTCCTTCCCATGGCACTTCTTTGTTACCGTTATATTCAAACCATTCTGTATTCCTCCTTTCATGAAAAGACTCAGGGTGGAAGGTAAGGGCTTCTATGGTGGATCAGCCCTGCTTTTCTATCTAGGCAATGGCGACTCTTCACCCTGCAAAGAACCATCAAAAATTCACTGCCACCCTGGACTGGAAAAGACGCTCTGCATTGAGGAGGACGTGGTTTACAGAGCGCTCCTTGAGAGACAAGAATTTGCAGGACTGAGAAACTGGCCCAGCTTGGTCGCTTGTCTCCGCCGCTTCTATTGCTGCCTTCATGGGCTGCATAAGATGCGTCTCAAATATGGCCAAGAATGAATGCTTCTCTTATAGCCAGCCCAGAGGCGAAATCGGCCCCCTTCAAACTCTCGTCTCTCGAGGAGCCCGGCTGAAGTTTCCCGTGCCACTCGCGCTTCAGTGTTTTGATTTGCAGGGAGAGGATGGGGTTCTTCAGGTAGATAGCTTGGCCACCTGTTAGTGGAGAGAAGCAGAGGGAGTCAACCCTAGCTTTGCTGTCCTTTGCAGCTAGGAAACTCAAATATGGCTGAGAGGAGTGCTTGCTGAAGTTTCCCATGCCACTTCAGTGAGCGCTCCTCGAGAGACTAGAGTTTGAAGGGGGGCGATCTTGCCTCTGGGCTGGCTACAAGAGAAATGTTCATTCTTGGCCATATTTGAGAAACGTCTTGTGCAGTCCATGGAGGCAGCAACAGAAGTGGCAGAGACAAGTGGCTGTGTCTCAGTCACTCAGTGTCTCCCGAAGCAAACACAGCACTGAGGACCAGAGGAAGCACCTGCACCCAGCAAGAGAGGAACTTCTCTCCGCCACAGTCCACAAACGAGGAAACGGCACCGCAAGCAAAGGTACGCTCCTGTTTCTCACCCCACCCCGAGCTTCGGGCCTTTCATGGCAGGCGCACGCAGAACCCAAGAGCTGGGCCTGGCTTGTAAAGGCCAAAAGGCAGCCTTCAGAGCCTCGCCATCCCCCTTGGGCCTCGGGCCTTGTGAGGCAAGTGCACACAGAACCTGAGAGCTGAGCCATGCCACACCCTTTGGGCCTTGGGCCTCATACGGCAGGCGTGCACGGAACCTGAGAGCTGGGCCTGGCCCGTAAAAGCCAAAAGGTGGCCAGCGGAGCCTTGCCACTCTCCCCATCCCATGGACCGCAGCAACTTACCTTAAACAAGGGAGTGAGGAAGCTGGAGCTGGGCTGAGCAGGGCAGGGCTGAGCAGAGTGGGGCAGGGCTGGGCGCAGCAGGGCAGGGTTCGGCAGAGAGGGATGGGGCCAGCCAGAAGTTCATTTTGGGGGTTCGGCAAACTCCGCAGACTCTTAGCAAAGGGTTCACCTGAACTCCCGCATCTCACCCCGGTCTCCTCATGGTTGAACTACTGCAATACATGGGGTTGCCCTTGAACACTGCTCAAATTCAACAGGTTCAGAATGTAGCCGCAGTGGCATGGACAGTAATGAGCATATCTCAGGACTTGACATTACTGCTTCATGAGTGGTATTGGTTGCTGGTGTTCTTCCAGGTACAATTAAAGTGGTAGTTATTACCTTAAGGTCCTACATGATATATGTTATTTGAGTGACCACCTAATTCCGTGATGGCGAACCTATGGCATGCATGCCAGAGGTGGCATGCAGAGCCCTCTCTCTGGGCATGCAAGCTGTCGCCCCAGCTCAGGTCCGCCACACATATGCGTGCATGCCTCCCACCAGCCAGCTGGTCTTCAGGTGTCTGCCATGCATGTGCAGGGGGTCAGGATGCATGCACAGGAGTTGTGTGTGTGCATGTGCGTGCTTTGGGCACCTGGTGCCGAAAAGGTTAGCCATCACTGACCTATATAGATAGATGGTAGATAGATAGATAGATAGATAGATAGATAGATAGATAGATAGATAGATAGATAGATAGATAGAT
>JANHFL010007823.1:171441-182311 GCA_032468155.1 Oxyrhabdium leporinum
TTAAACCCGTGGGGGGGGGGTGGGAAAGGAGATGAGAAATGGAATCACAGGTGTTTTGCTTTTTTTAAATAAAAAAAACATTTTACATGTTCATATTCAATTTTAAATTTCAAATTTTATAAGCAACAAAAATATAATAGTTGGAAAATATTGTTAATATAGTTACTAAATGACTACCAGGGTTGTATAAATTTATTCAGACACATTTTTTTTAAATTTTCCAGTGGTTTGTGACAAAGCACATTTACAGGAAATGAATTTATCATTTTGCATCATTATGTTTTATGCATAACAGGGTTCATTACATAAGTGTATTGGATTATTTTCTAGTTTCGTAAGCTTTCAAACCAAAATGACTGCCTAATTGGATATTTCCACCAAAGCTGGTGATATATTCTACCATTTGGCTGTAAGCCACAGAATAACAAGTTTACAATGTATTTACCATAATTTTAGGAAAGTGTAGCTCCCAATGGGTAATATTTATGATTTCATAATCTTTTATCTAGTAATATCAATTAAGTCTTCCTTATTTGCATGCAAATAATCTTCTGGTTCTCTTACCAGAAAGAAAACAAAACACAGAGGGTAGAATCTAATAAATATTGTGAAAAACAAGAATTGGATGAAACTTTATTAGCAGCAAAAGGAGTTCAGCTAAATTTAAGGAGTTAATCTGACCACATAATACTTATTAAATGGAACACTCTCATCGGCAGCCACAGAGTGACTAGAAGCATCTGGATAGGCTAAAATGTGACATGGCAAGGATCCTTGAGTTTGGGGAAAGTCAAACTAGAAAACTGGAAGACCAGAAGGCCGTATGGAAAGCATCAGGAATTAAAATCAATGTTAAGTGTAGTGAAGGTTACTATAAGTGAGGTGACATGGTCCACAGGAGTGAGATCAGGCTGATGAAAGGAAACTGAAGGAAGCAGTAGAAGGGGGAGGGGGGGAGGGAGATAGCTAGGAATTTTTGGAAGAAAATTCAGTATAGGCAGGATTACTACTGCATTAGGGAGATAGTTGGGTATGTGAAGAAGTGATGGGACACTAAGAACTGTATCTGAAGTAACTCATCACATCTCTGGTTTAGGCACAGAAGGTAAGTTGCTTCTGAAAGTGACTCAGATTAGCTACTTCTTTTATTTCATAGTGAAAACCTTCCACAAATATTCTACAGTACATGACTTTCTTCATTGTTTTTCTTGAAATTTGGCTACAGCAGACCTTCCTCCCTTAGTGAAGAAAATCATCAACTGGCAGATGACCTGAATGTGTTCTACTGTAGGTCTGAAAGGAGATCACTGTCAATTATTGTTATCTTCCCTACCCACCTCAGATACATCAACAGTAGCCAAATCTCCTACACCTATCTTCAACCCTCTAGCCCCCACCCCCAATGATCGTAGAAAAAGATGTGAGAGGCCTATTTCATAGACAAAAGATTGGAAAAGCACCAGGATCAGATGGACTAATTCTTGCTTACTTGAAAAACTGTGTTGAATGAACAACTGACTGATTGTTGCTGTCAATATGGCACTGAATTACATTTTGCAATGTCTTGAATCCCCAGGGACTTATACACATTATTACACAAGTCCTTTTCATAGACTTCAGCTTGGCATTCAATACCATCATTGCAGAAAGTCTTCACTCTAAACCAGGGGTGTCAAAAGGGACTTTTTTCCCTTTTGCTAAACCAGGCGTGGGCATGGCCACTACGTGATGCATCTGGCCCACGGGCTGGAAGTTTAACAGCCCTGCTCTAAACTGATTCAGCTAACTGTACCTGTTCATACTTGTAGGTGGATTATTAGCTTTTTGACAGATAGGAAGTAACAAGGCAAGCTAGGGCATTGAGCACCCAATCAATTAGTACAGATGCCCCTCAGAGCTGTGTGCTCTCTCCATTGGTTCATTGTTCTTCTCTTTATATACTGCATCTCTAAGGACCCCTCTTTTAAAATTATGAAATTTGCCGTGACGAGTCTTCATATAGATGGGAGGGACCATTTTTCCCCCTCATATCATCACTCTGCTGAACACCTAATCCTCACAGTACTGTCTTATGTCTAAGTATACCCATGTTGTATGACTGTAGTTATTAGCTTTTTGTTTTCTTTACTATCTCCCTTTATTGGTATAATTATTATGATTATTTTTATTCTATTGCTTTGCATGTAAATTGAGAGCTTCTGAACTGGAGACAAATCCCTTGTGTGTCTAATACATATATACATTCACACACACATGCACACAATCAAAAATAGTTTTTTTATCATATTAGAGATAACTAACCGATATAACTCATAACTACCAATTATCAGCTTTCTAAATTATAACTGAAATTCAGTTAACTGAGATAGTTAACTGAATTTCAGGGAAATTAGGCTTTTTTATCAATTTCCCTGACATACTCAGCTGCCTAATAATCTTGAAATCAATTGTAGGGCCATTAAAGCCTTCTCACTTAGAGCAGAAAGATTCCCATAGTTAGGCACTTCTCATTTATTGTCACACAAAATTTATGACATGATCCATTGGAGTGGGCCAAGTCTCACATGACTATCTCCCCAGGGCTAAAACCCAAGAATTCAACTGCAACAACTTGACATCTAACTATTGTAATAAATTCCAGGGAAGCCTGAATTTATTTCTGAAAAAGACACAGCTTATGTTGAAAAAGGAATGTAATAATGTCTTCTGATCCGTGGAAGGAATCAATCAATATTCCATTTAAACTAGTTGATTAAACACAAAATTTGTTTCTTATTTGAGAGAAATGACAGAATTGTCTTCCTAATGTAATTTTCACATTTTATGATTGAGAAAAGGTAATTTTGTCACCTCTCATTGCTTTGTAATTATGATCAATATGACACAAATGCAGATTTTATTCATTGCTGATTAACTCAATGAAAATTTCACATGTAGTTCTGAGATTTTATTTTTGATGTTGAGTATTCAAACATCTTAACCTATATAAAATGGCTTAGTTGTCACAAATTCTTTAGAAATATCAGAATGGAGGAATTTGGTCAAAGCTGTTGGAGCTACTCACTATGAAGACATTTTGGATTTAAGTATCATGACACTTTGCTTTACATTTGCCTGCACAATGTGTGAACATACACACCACCTGATAGGCACATCTTGTCTGCTTCATTGAGGAGTTTCATGTCTGGGGAAGGAGACAGTAGCAAAACAGATCAATTGATCAAAGCAGAATTGCACCATTGCAGCTCAACCTCCTTCCTTTTGCTGCTAGGTTATGACATCATAAATGCCTATGAAAAAGACAGAACTTGCTCTGTGAAGATGCAATGCTGCTTTAGGATTTCAACAACAAAGTTAGATCTTGCAACCTCTTGTAATTGCTAAAGAGTTTTTGTACTTATTAAGAGAAGTCTCAAAACAAAGCCAAACAGCTATCTTTCTTGGCTACTAATTGTGTATAGCCCTAGAAGACAATCACTTAAATATGAGTCAACAGAGTGTTGCAGCTGTCAAAAAAGCCAACACATTCCTAGGCTGCATCAAGAGAGGGGTAGAATCAAGTCATATGCAGCATTAATACCACTTTATAATGCCTTGGTAAAACCACCCTTGGAATATTGCATCCAGTTTTGGGTGCCACAATAAAAAAACAACAACTTGAGACTCTAGAAAGAGTGCAAACAAAGGTGATTAGGGAACTAGAGGTTAAAACATATGAAGAAAGGTTGCAGGAATTGAATATGTCTAGTTTAAAAAAAAAGAAGAACCAGGATGACTAGATAGCATGTTTCCAATAACTAAGGGGCTGTCACAAAGAAGAGAGGAGTCAACCTATTCTCCAAAACTCCAGAAAGTGGGGTAAGAAGCAAGGGTCCTCTGCTTCTCACCCCTCTTTGGTGGAATCAACATAGCACACAAGCCAACTAAAGTCCTTCAAAACATCCTAAGTAAACCAAAAGACCCAGCAGCCCCAGAAGAAAAAAAACAGGAGTCATTTACAACGTCTAGTGTAATGACTACAACAGCCACCACATAGGGCAAACAGGCAGAAGGCTGGAAGAATGCATCCATAAACACAAATTAGCAGTCAGAAGACACAGTGAAAACTGTTTATTTCACAATATACAGTTAGACCTAGCCATAGTTTCAATTGGGAACTAGGGATTTTCTAGAACAGGCCTGTCGAACTTGTGGCCTGTGGGCCAGATGCATCACACACTGGCCACGGCCACGCCCAGTTTAGCAAAGAGGAAAGAAGTCCTGATACATCACGTGATGCTGCTGTGACAACATGAATTTGACACCCCTGTTCTAGAAGTTTGACAATCTGACAAATTAGCTATCAAAAGACACATAGACATAAACAATATCTGTGTACTATGCAAAAGAGACAATCAACAAGCCAAAAAGTGAACAAAAAGACCAAAACACCTCCCCAACAGCAATTAGCATAGGTTAACTTTAAGATTAACATCAGATCAACAATCAAATAAACAACAACCCAGGCAAGAAACTGCCATACAAGCCAACAAACAGTAAACAGATCAACCAAATAACATTTAAGACTACCCCAGGGCAAGCCACTAGAATATAAACTGAGAACAAATCCCACTCCTTACTAGAATAAACTGATGATATTACCTAGTTTAGGTAATGAAATGTCTGCAAGAAAATAACCAAGCTCAGAGGGTACCAATGACCCCTCATTTCAACCCTGAGCTACAAATATTTTCCTTTATTAGTTCAAAACTTGCAGTTCATGTAAGATTTTAGAAATAAGGTTGTTGACTGTATTACAAAAAAAGAAAAAAAGAAAAAAAATAACCTGCCTGTAAAACACGCTAGATAGGGATGGTAAGAACATATATAAAATAATTCTCAAACCACTTTAAGAACTGCTGGGGCTGAAAATTGATTTCCTGCTGCTTCTACACAATAGCACTTTTTCACAAAGAACTTTATCCATTTGCGTACTCAAGAGTCAAAATGACACAAACTACACTAGAAAACAAACCCATGAGGTATTCAAATATCAAAAGATATCACAAATATGATAAACAAAATGTCATATAAAATATTGATATGCCTTAACAGGTATCAATGCTAACAACATCAGAATTAGCTGGAGTTAGCTAATTCTGTTATCCAATATTGGTAAAATGACCAGAACTTCTCTGCTGATGTAACATCTGGATAAGATTACTTTGACAATGCTTAATGGATTTCAGTGTTAATTAGGACTGCTATATTTTTGCCCATATGCCAAATTTTGGCTCCCAAGAAGTTTATCCATGCACTGTGTAGCATAACAAAAAATGTATGTAAATTCATGTTTTGATTCTGAAATAGAAATCTTCACATATTCAATAAAAAAACTTAGTAAAATATACAAATAAAGATGTTTATTTGAAATGCCAACAACTGTAAATAACATTTTGAAAGTTGAACTGTTCATTTGGGTGTTAGCTAGCTGGCAAAACGCAAATTACCATGAGCTATTAAGCAACAGTAGAGAGATTTTTGAGGGTTCTTGTCTAATGAGAATATGCAGCTGCATATCCAAAGATATTGATATTTGGTATTCAAAATCTCTCTGGACACATCCATCAGTATTCTCTGCTCATACTCCATTAAGGTCGCCTTGCTGGTTTATCCCTTACCAGTGATGAATAATAATGGGCCCTGAGTCAATATTTTGAATAAGATTATAAGATAATGTACAAGGCTTTTACTTCCAAGACAACATCCAATTTTGACCTATTACAATACTTCATTAACCTCAATTGGGTACATGAGAGAACTGTGAGCATATAGGAGATAAAGGATGTACGTTTTTATATTCCTTGATACCTTCTATTTTTATATTTTTTTTACATTTTGAAAAACTAAAATATAGAAGGGTTAAAAGAATAATCTGTTAAAGTAATATTCATATCTTTTGAACATGATCTACTGAGCTGTGTTTTTTTTTCTAATAGAAGAAGTGGACTCTATAAATGCTCTTTAATTGTTATGGTTATTGCAACAGTCTCAAAATTATTGCCTACTTATTTCTTATATATTTGACTATAATCTTACTGAAAGTAAAATCATACTTACTCCTATTTATCTTGCCTTTATTATTTCTACAAATAACTAAAGGCCACGAAGATATGTCACCTTCCTTCCTTCCCACACAACTACAACTCTGTGAGGTGAGTTGGGCTGAGACAGAGTGACTGGCCCAAGGTCACCCAGCTGGTTTTCATGCCTAAAGTGGAAGTAGAACTGATAGACTCCTGGTTTCTAGCCTGGTGCCTTAATCACTGTTGGAGAAAGTAGAAAAATCTTTGGAATTTTGTAATGAAAACTGATATAAAAGTGGGGTGTTTAGCTAATTTGAGTAACTGATGATCTCTCTATAGCTGTTAACAAAACCATTAGAGATGTGGGAACATGGTAGCAATAAACTACTTCAGTGTTGAGAGATTTGTGTTATATAGAAACTAGCATATGAAAGGAACAACACAAAAGCTTCTAAAATGCCCAGCAAAAATTCTATTAAGAAGCTACCCAGGCCTTGTTGGTTTTAATTTCTTTACTATATTTTTAACCTACTGTATTAACCGAATTGGTGTGTATTCCACTTAGATTTGGTTGCATATAAAGAAGTATTTAAGCCTGAGCAAGTAGCTTAATACAAGTAGACATATTCAGTTCTACTCATACAATGAAGAAAGTTCACTGTAGGATCTGGGTTAAGAGATGGAATTAAAAGGAGGTGTGAAACAGCTAAAGCAGTCCCAAGCAGACTGGATTTACTGGAATTACAGGCCAGAAAAAAAGTGAGAGCTATAGATTTAGAAAAAAAAAAACCACATAAAAATAATAAACCAGATCAAAAACAGCGGGAAACTACATCTGAGTGAACCTGCCTAAATAAATTATAGTGGAAATGTAAGCCTAAAATAGTAAGGCAGAACTTTCTTCGGTTTTCTGATAGGCAAGACTGCAGAAGTAATTAAACTCATTGGAAGGTGCATTATACTGCTTGATTCTCCTTACAGCTTTCTTCATATATGGAAGGAAACATTACAACTGTGTCAAAGAGTCTGCAAAGACACAAAGTCCATCAAATCTTTGCTGAAGTATTTCAAAAACATCTAACTTGATTCAACTCCTCAAAGCATACCAAACATTTGATTTGAAAGTATTCAGTTGAATTACTTCAGATCGCTTCAAAACTTTGCATAGCTTCTTGTTAAAATCTTTGGTAGGATTTTATTCCTTTCTTTTAAAAGCCAAGGTCAATCACAGTTGTCTTGAAGAAATGAATTATTTTAGTGTTAAATACTAACTTACCTACATTATACATGGAGAAGTTCATAGTCATGGCAATGTGTTTATACATTGTGTTAATGAATAACATGTGTATAAATGTGATAATTTATTTCAGTAGAGAGGATTTGCGCTGTTTGTTAAACTCACTACTTGTGGGATGAATATGCTTTATCTAAATAGATATATTTGTGTAAAGCTGAAGACTTAAGAAATGGATGAACTTTTAAGGAGAGAGAAAAGGGCAAGTGGGAAATATAAGAAAGAAACTCAAAATAGCCTTGCCTTGAAACACAGGCTTTCAAGATTCTGTTATTATAATTTACAACAATAAAGTAGTATTTCTGGAGTCCCCATAGTTTCTGTTTCCTGACCTAACCTACCTCAAGGGCTGATCATTTATCAGAAGGTTTGTGTGCAAGATGGCTTGGTTTTGACTTAGTGAAACAATGTGATTTTTAAATTATTATTATTATTGAGGTGAGGAGATAACAGGATTCTTCTCAGTGAGATGTTTTATATTACCTTGAAGCCTTTCAGTTCCAACAATAAAAAAAAAGATTCTTTTGAACAAATGCTAAACATACATCCTGGCACTTCTTATACCTGACTTGTGCCTTTTTAAACTATTGATGCTGTTGGGTCTCTGGAGAAAAGCCAAGTGAAATAACAGAGCTGCTCAGCTTTTAAAAGTAAGGAGATTCAGAAGATCTGAAGGAACTTCAATGAGGTTCTTTGCTCATACACCTTTGAAGGCTCTTTTTGAAGCTGCTTTTTTATCTTGTGTTTAATTACTAGATTAATTTGCCATTTTGGTAAGGGTAAGGCACCATGCTAGAAACCAAGTGACTGTGAGTTTGGTCAGTCATTTCCTCTCAGATCAACTCATCTCATAGAGTTGTTGTTCTGGGAAAAGAAGGAGGATTATGTATGTTTGTTGCCTTGCGTTATTTATATATGTATAAAAATAAAATTACAGGAAATATTGTAAATAAATAACATTATTTGTTAAATGTACTATAATGCTGAATTTCCTCATATATATTATTCAAGAGCTAAATGGTAATGAAATACAGAAAAAAATATAAAACATTCTTTTGAGCTAACTGTAGAAATCTGACTTGTACTGTACATGTGAGTGCACTGATTGATTTCACTTCATTGAAAATATTGTATATACAATAAAACTCACATTTACTTTATTACTAGGTTACTGACAGCTTATTCACATATGAAAAGCATCACTTGTTTTTGATATCTCAAGTTTAGGAACTCAGCTTCAATTTGATAGCTGATAGGTTTTATTTTTTTTCAGTCTGACTGTTTCAAAGATGACTTGTTCTGCTTTTGAACTGTTGTATTTTAATGCCACATATATGCTTGAAGTTCCTTTTGGGCAGCTCTTTGATTTATGAATAAACTAAATTGCACACAATAAACACAAAATTAAAATCTGTCTTATTCTCAATGCATACAGGTTAATAAAAGATAGGTAATGTGTCTGAACTTTTCTTTAAAACATTCTATTTGAAATTATGGTATTAACTGCTTCCTTCATTGTTATTCCTCTGCACTACACAAAAATGGTATTTTGCCCATTTATTATTTTTTTCTCTAGCATACCTACTTCCCAGGACCAGATTAAGAAAGTATCTTGGGACGAGCACGGAATGCATAAACGTTTCAAATGTTATTTTACTCTTTTGCCCTTTTATTTGGAAAACATAAACTTATACCTTATGTAAAATGTTGAAATCAATTTCATAGACTATGCTTCTCTACACTTCAATTCCTAAAAAAAAATTGCTTAATATTTTCTTCTTTAGATCTATATAGACAGACTATCACCACTTCAATCTTGAATGGCTTCTCTGAAGATCAATTCCATTGCTGGGAAAGGTCATTTTATAGCTCAAACACTGATAATCTTACTTAACAAATATTAAATGTCAATGCATGCTCTTTCCCCCCCCCCAAAAAAAAAATAATCAAAGAGAAGTGTGAGTGTTTATGTGTGTGTATATGTATATGTGAGTTTCAGGATGTTTAGTATTTTCTTTTGAATTACAGAGTACCATTTCAGCCTGAACAGATCCAGATCCATTTTTTAAAAAATTAAACTCACTCCTCAAAACAAGATATTGTAAATTAAGTGCAGTGAATCTTTTTATAAAAGGTAAGTTTGCTTTGTATAAGGTACATTTCATTATTAACTGGCTGTTACATGACAAGTAAACAAGTTTAATTGTGTTATTCACCTCATTTACTTTAATGATTCAATAATAGATGTAACAGAAACCTTAAGACCAGACGGGAGAGTATGTATATATGGAAAGAGACTCCACATAAACTATGAACATTTTCACCTCAAGTATAAGATAAATGTTAAGTCCCCTAATCTTCACTCTCAGAGTTTGTCACCAGTTGACTAGACCTAACCAGAGAACAGTAGTTGTCTTATCTAACTTGTTTTCAGTGCAAAGGTAATATTATGAGCCATTTCCTATTTTTGGTTTTAGGAAAGAATCAGTGAGGTTGATGAACTGAAATATCAAGGACTACCAAGGAGAAACCACACCCCCAACAACAACAGCAGGGCAAGCCACTGTATATAAACTGAATATACAGAGCAAACCCTACACTCACTAGCACTGATGAAGTTACTATGATGTTACCTAGTTGGGTAATGAAAATCTGTGGCTAAGCTCAGTGAACACCAAGGATACCACACTGAAATATCTTATTATATTTCTGTTTATATTGTATTATGAGGATTGCCATGCTACTTGAAATTTTCAAAATAAAAAGGTATTTTTATAATCCTAGGAAAAATTATATATATTTATATAATTTTGCTATTTCTGCTTAAATCTCTAGTAAAGAGGATATTTTCAAAGAAATTATTATATTATTTCCAGTTGTACTTCCGGTGGTATCGGGAGCAAGGATCGCCAGCTCCGTGGCCCTGCCCCAAGCTTTCCTTGTTGGAGGGCTCCGAAAGGAGCCATTGCCACCCTGTAGGGATGGTGAAGTAAAGGGGAGCACCTTGCAGGTTGAGGAGAGCAGTATCTCTCTTCCCTGACTAGGAAAATTCTTCTCATCCAAAGACAAGGAACGGCAGCCAAAATGGCTGCCATGAAGTCAGAGGGAACCAGAACAGCTAAGACCATGCTGGAGCGAAGTAGGTGAATGGTGTTTGGAACTGGGTGAGACCCTCATTTGAAACCACAAAAGAATCTGTAAAAGAAGCCACAACTACTTAATTAGCTGTGACTTTGTCACTGGAAAAAAAAGTAAAATAAATTTGAAGGAACACAGGAAGGCATAAAAGACAGAAACTTGTTAAAACAAGGAAAGCTGGAGTTTAAACTGGATAAGTGCTGTGTTGGGCGTTAACTTTGAAAAGTCTGCACTATTTATGTTATTTTTAAAGTGAATGATCAGGAAATTTTGAAAAGACTAATACTGGAATTTAGTGAAAGAGTGCCACCTGCTGACAAAAGGAAGAATAACACATTGCTGAGATCTTGCTTGCTAAATGTGACAATATAGA
>JANHFL010007823.1:218978-238396 GCA_032468155.1 Oxyrhabdium leporinum
TATATATTTTTATATTTTTATGTGAACCGCCCCGAGTCCTCGGAATGGGGCGGTATATAAATTAAAAGTAATAATAAATAATAATAATAATTGATGGGTCAGGCAGAAAAGCCCTTGAGCCTCTAGCATTAGTCTTTCCCGTATTGGTCTTTACCTTCCAGGACCTCAAGTTCTTTCCATGATCTATGGACCCTCACTGTGGCTCTGAGGAATAGCTCCAAAGCTCAATGTGTTAGCCATGTAAAATTTATTATTCCTGCAGTCAACTTATTAGGGTTATCCAGAGTTATAATTCTTACCTCACACTAAAGAAATGTACTTCTTTATCTCCAAAACATACTTCTGTAATACTGTCTATTGGCTGCTGACTAGTTTAGTCTCAACTGGTTATAGTAATCTAGGCCATCACCTAAATTATTTCTTGGGCCTTATTCCAATATGGTCATTATATGCACAATGTAGTATAGGACAATTCTATAGATCAGACACAACACAGGAATGCTGGTAGGTGTGTGTGTGTGGGGGGGGGGGAAAGACATGTTAGTCTTCCCAAAGTCTTTATTATCCATTTGGGTAAACAATAACACTGAGGAATCATTCAACAGAGTTTCACACAAGCACACTATTTCATCTGACTATATTTTATGCCAATCTAACCATGGGAGGTGGTTCTCTAATGCAATATGTGATCTTCATAGCATCCAATTGACAATTCTTTGACAGCATATCTATACTTCAATGTGAAACTTACTTAATATTACTCTGTGTGTATAGGAAAAAAAATAATATGGATAATTTCATTAGATTCATGGAACTTCAATACAATCCATATATCCATATATCCCATGTCTCCATCTCCCAATCTCTTGTGTGCAATCTGTATATTTGTAAATTTTATTTGATTTATGTGCTGCCCATCTCTAGGCTAGAGGTTACTAGATTAATGTTAACATGACTGCTCTCATTCTAAAAACATTCATACTATGTTCTCTTGTTCTCCAAACATCAGCATACAATAAATTGGATAAGTGGCAGCTGTATGGGTGGGTAAGGAAAGGGTCCAAGTATGTGTAAAGGCATCTTCCAGATATAGATCTTACCTGAGGATGAAGCAAACATGGTCATTAATTGCCCAAACTTAGTGATCTGCAACTGTTTTAACCTTAAGTTTCTATCCATCCCTACTTATACACATGCTACACATTCCATATTCCATATTCCTTTATTCTGGTGTTTACATGGTGTTACAAATCCTACTATTTGAAGACTCTCAAAGAAAGCTAGTGAAAATGAGGACAGCATTGAATTGTAAAGTAAATGAAAATAACTGTTCACAATCAAGTTTTCCACTGCAAACTGTGTACCAGTTCCTTCAGAAAATCCTAGAAAGTAGTACTCAATTGAGATTTATGGAACTTTCCCCTGGCAATCTTGTAGATTTTGCTGCCACAGCAAGACAAAGTCAAATATACTCCAGCTATAAAGCTATAAAGACTGTAGGTTTAAAGCTTGAATTAAAGCTACTGAAGTGTGACTATATGCTGTTTACTCAAAAGGAAGTTCCATTAAATCACAATCTTGTATGTGCATGCTCAAGCAGAACCTCTATTTGCATTTGAATTTATACTCTTAAAATCATCAAGACATGTGTACCTAAGTAATACTCCACTTTACCCAGCATACTGATCCTCAGTTCCTTGCTTGCTCTTGATGATTCCTGATCTCACAAAATCAGATAGCAGGTTGATAGGAGAAAGAAGATGGCCACAAAACTGTTATACCTCAAACCCTTGAACTCTTGATGACTACTGTATGGTTAGGGTTGCCAGTCCTCATGAGATAAGCTGAGGCAAGGGGCAACATTCTTGGAGGTCAGGTATAGTGTCAGAGCAAAGAAGGTAGTAAAAAATAAAGCAGTATTATAAAAATTAAAAACATAATGTAACATAACATAACATAGGCTTCCTCACATAGGAGGCTCTTTTTTAAATGAGCCAGGAAATTGGATTCAAAAGCAATTTGGTGACTGCATGTTTGACACCTGTTCTTTCTTCCTAACTATTGTTTAGCATTTTGGTTCTTCTGGTACATAAGATAACTTTTTCCCTTTATTCAGCAAGCATTATGAGTCTGCTTTTAATTTTATTATTTGTTATTAAATTTATTGCTGCCGATCTTACTACGAAGTGACTCTTTCAATCCTACTCCTTGATACCACTGGACTGGGCCATATTTATAAATGAGATGCACATGTGTAGGTTGTTTTCCTTATAGAAGGGGGAACAAATGATTTGGAATCATGTCTTCACCGTAAAATGTGAATCCTGTGACCACCTGGATAGATCTATGTAGTTTTCTTGGCATCAGTATAAAACTGCCACTATCTTTTAACAGAATATTTTTTCTACTTTCCAGTCTAGACTCTTTTCTAGTGGTCTTTCATCCAAGTTCAAAGCAGAGACAACACAGCTTAGTTTTCAAAATTAGCCAAGATTGGCTAGGTACTAACACATACCTTAGCTACCAAAACTCATTTTTTTTGTGTCCATCTATTGAAACAAAACAAACACAGTTTCAAAATTTCTCATCCTTCCCCACCTATCTCATCCATCTTTTATTTGTGCAACACAGTGTTTTCGTCTTTAATTGCCACCTATACTGTTCTTGCGACAATATTACCAATAACCAAGTAAGGATTGTTTTATGTGGGGTTCTTTAGCATTTAAAAAGTTTCTTTCCTCCACATTAAAAAGAACCGTTATGTATTAAACTACCAATTAAGGCCAAATTGGTCAGTTGCAAAAGATCATGTCAAATTTTGCTTATATTTGCTTTTTTTCCTTGAAAACCTTTTGCTGTAAATTGGAATTCTTTAATCTGGAGTACTCTTCTTTTCCTTCAAAGATATATTTCATAATGAGCTTAATTAACAAGAACAACCAAGCAATTGAAAAGATTAGGATTATCTCCTTAATGGCTGCATTATTTTTAATGAGATTTACATAACAGTTTGTCTTATTTTATCAAACGAGTGCATTATTAGTTTTCCTTAGCTCTTGCAGTGAGTCGTATCTGTGCCACTGGAGAGATACTGAAGCCCATTTTACACAAACAAACACAGAAGCAAATGTTTCACTTGAAAAAAATTCTCATCAGTTTTCAATAAAGCTGGATTTGCTTTATCTAGATCACCATTTTCTGACTCTGGCTCTGTTTCTATTTCTTTTTTTAATGAAGAGTTTGCTATTAAAAGTTGAAGGAATTATTTACAACCCTTCAGTCGTATGAACGACTAATGGTGAGTTGGTTAAAACACATCATTTCTTCTATGAAAAAGCTTCAACCAGTCTTCTTTCTTAATTGTCAACACAATTGTTTCATACTGGGGCACACAGTTTATTTCAGGGCTAGAGAAGAGCTGCAGTTGGCTTTGGTGGACTAGTTTCCTATTCCCAAAAATTGAGTCGAACCAGAACAAACAAATATGCTATTTGCATTCAAGTGAATATACGTTAATTAAATATATTTCACAGTCACAGTATATTTCTTAGGGATTTAACATGCTTGACTTCTATCACATTGAATATTGCAGTTTGTGAATAACATTGAGAACCTCTGAAGGCCCAGTCAACACTTGAAGTCTTTCTTTATAGTACTATTGCTTCAGGCTGGGATCACTGGTTTAAAGGTTGGTCATTTTCATGAACAGAGACAATGGGTTGCGTTTCCAGTGTTGAAGTAGGCTCTCAAGTGTGTAAACTATGTAAGGGATATAATAGAATGAGGTTTCACATCCTGTTCCCCAAAACATCCTGCTGAATTCTTATTAAAAACCCTTTATATTCTTTTTTTTTTCTATCCAGTAATTATGTTCATGCAATTTTTCCTATGCCTTCCCCAAGGAGAACTCTTAATGTGGTAAACAGAGTGAAAAGTCCTTCCCCACTGACTCAAAGAAACACTTCCCTACTGTGTGTAGAGCTTACAGGGACATCCACCGCTATAAAGGTTCCGGGGAAGCCTTCTTTTAATGAGCTAATTATGGAAGGAGGTACCTGTTATTCAGGAATTTTCTTTGACTCAAGAATCAGGGCATTTCTGTCATTTGCCCAATGACCTCATCATGTAAACGATGTAATTGTACGTTTGTCATTGTACTTCATTGCACCTCTTGTAATTGCATCTCATTATACAAATGTTGTAAATCACAGTGGAAGTTTGGTTTACTGCAAGTTAAGTCCAAGAGCTGTGATGGTTCAGCAGTTAGAATGCAGTATTGCAGGCTAATTCTGCTGACTGCCCATTGCCAGCAGTTCGAGTCTCCCTGACTTAAGTTTGACACAGCCTTGCAAGGTCAGTAAAATGAGGACCCAGATTGATGGGGGGAAATATGTTGATTCTGTAAACCGCTTAGAGAGAGCTGTAAAGCATTGTGAAGTGGTGTATAAGTTTAAGTGCTATTGTTACTGCATCAAGTTCTTGTATAAATAAAGGTTCCTCTGTACTTAAAATATGTACAAACGTAGATATGGACTCAGTCCACACTAAATATTCTCATTAGGGACCTAGTTCATACATCAGGCAAAGACACAGTTTATTTCATAATAATATTTTTTTGAATAACTCCTACCAAGTTCACACAACTTGGTAAACTAGTGTCAGCCAGTCAAGGTAGGGAAGACCTGGAAAGAGAAGTTGCTATGACTTTTAGAATTTACCTTATTCTGGTTAAGGGATTGTAACAGAATTTGGAAAACCAAAGTCAAAATATTTCTATCTCAAGTTATACCTAACACAGTCAAGGTGAAAATGCATCGAATTTCTTTCTCAGACTGTCTAAGCCATAATTGAATTGGTTCACAGATATTATTCCAAAAAACCCCTTCCCCCAAAAAAAATTAATTTAGTGTAGTATTTGTATCCAGACACTATGATTAGGGAGGTAGGTTAAATCCTGCTCCGTACTACTAAGTGCGAGTTGTATACATTAATACTAAAAATACAGCCTTTGTCTGATTAATAGATCTTTGGTCTTACTTAACTTTAGTTGTTGTTTTTTTCTGTATGGTATTGGCTAGATTAATTAATTATTCTATATACTGCTTCTGAAAATCAAAAAGTATAAAATGAAATGAGACATTATAACAATTCCTTTTTCATGAAAAATCAAAAGAGAAAAAACAGAGAGAAAAGGATGCTGTGATAGGATTGATGATGTGATGTTCAATCTTATGTTTTTAAAAGTTTGCTATCTTCCTCAACAGGCTATGTCACTTCCTTATATACTACCTGCATCAGATGGAGACAAATGCCAGCATCAGTTACCAAGCTGTTCTTGTCTATATAAACTGTATGAGTATTTATAATTTTATTTATTTAATTTATATATCACTATCAAGCAACTCTGGGTATAATACCCATTACCATCATGGCACAATGTTGAAGTTTTTCAGTTTATTTTATAGCTCTTATTTTGGTGTTCATCAGATGATGATAGTTACTAGATATAAACTTTTTTTTTTCTGAGAGAGACATTTAGGGGAAGGGAATGCCTAAATGGTTTTTATTCTCGGCTAAAGTGGAAAGGGCCTAATAATTTCTCTATTTGCAATCACCAGCTGCTCTTAGTTTTTAAAATCCACCTGCACTTTAAATGAATTTGTAAACCATATGGGGCCTTTCTATCAGTGTTGCTGCCGAGTGCCTGAAAATTTGTGATATGTGCTAACTTTAAAAGATTTTGGTTATATCTGTGTGTCCATTTATCTATACTGTCTATCCCCCCCCCCCATCTTCTATCAGCCATGTGTTCTTCTGGATGGTGACAATTTCATCATGTACTAAGGAGTAGGTCCCAGAATTAATGTATCAGTCACAAGGTTTGCCATCAGTCAAGTTGTTAGCTAAAGTTTTATTTTTTAATGCTGAAATCATGAAAGGTGGTTTTATGTTAATTAAACTGGAGATTTTCACATGGGAGAATGTAGCCAAACATCATGCCAGACGATACAAAGAGCCAATTACATTGCTGACTTCTTTATTGCTTCAGATGAGCATTTCATGTTTGTTTTATTTGTAGCAGTTACTCTGCAATTAAAACCCCACATTCTTAGTTTGGTTGAGCTCCTGAATTATGGAACGGTGAATACCCTAGGGTTCTACCACATTCCATTAGCTACTATACCTTTGCAGTTACTCAAGAGAAGTTCTATAAATAGTGGCACGTGGATGTCCATGTAAATGTTAATGTAAATATGAAATCTGAATAATTTGATAATTAGGATTTAACTGTGGGAGTACAAGAGAATTACACAGAGGTATCTTTGATCTGATGAAAATCATCGTCCTGATTAGAGGTGCCTCTGAAATTGTTACCAGATGGTTCCCTATATTTTAGGGTACTGTATAATGTTGAAAACCACTTGTGTGTATCTGCTTTCTGAATTTTATACAGAATATTGTGTGTATGCAGTGTTGCTGCAGTTTTGATACTTGTTTGTTTCTTTTCATGCCAAACCTGATAAAATCACATGTACTGCATGTACTGATAAAATACTGCCAAAAAAAAAAGTCAATCATGGTATGCCCAGAAACAATTATTCCTCTAGATTTAACGTTGCAGAGTTTTATTAATGTATAAGTTGTGAATGTTTGTACTCTGGGTAAGCAGTGTGCGTGTAGAATTAATGTTGACTAAGTGTATTTCATAAGAAGTACAAATGTTGTTAAGGATTTCCTATGATTACTCCAAAATAATTGATTGATATGCAGCTGTTAAATTTCAGCCATAGGATCTAGACATTAATGAAACGTATCCTGGAAATCATATACATGCAGTATTCTTTACAATATACACTGCATAACCAGTCATTGCTGGATGGTTTGTGTTCTTATTATATTTCACTGAATCAGGCACAAAAGATTTATTTGAGAAGCTTTGATTGATCTAATCCTTTTAAAGAGCTTTGATATGTGTTAATGAAGGCATTTTCTGCTTACAATGCAGTACCTTTATTTCCGATCGTCAGTTAACCTGACACTGCAGCCTACTTTGATATTGGATTTGAAGCATGCTTTTGTATGCAGCAATGATCATATCCAGGGTATTCATTTTCAAGTTTATTAAGTGGGAAAACTATAAATATGCATGAAAAAAAATCTAAGCTCACAATAGTTCTTGCTATTATAGCATGATATTAATTTTCACTATATAACTCTATCAAGCATGAATTTGTAAAATCCTGGGGCATAGTGTGTTGAGCGATGGTTTATGTTAACAAAGTTTTCATGGAGTGTTGATTGAGTCTATATGCATTATCTATTCAGAAATGTATAGACTGCCTTCTTTTCATTATAGAATTCTAGACATTTGGTCTTTTATTCAAGCACTGCTCAAACTCAGAATTGCTTAGCTTTAGAAAGGCCATTGCAATGTGTCTCACTAGATCTGTAGCTACAGGAAATATATTTCCTGTATTCTAAATCATTCTATTCAGTTTCTTTTTCTTTTTTTTAATCAAAAGATTTATTTTAAAAACTCTCTTATTCTCATTATGTTTAAAATTATTTCTTTTAATATTTCTCTTGGTATGAATTTTGAGCTTATTTTATTTGAGGGAAGTGGTAAAGTGTGCTGTTGTTGAGTGATCTTTTCATCACTCTGAACCTACCCTGGCTGCCTACCCTTCTTAGTCAGAAAATAATAATAATGAGAAGAATTCCTTCCTGGTTTTATTGAAATGTGAGAAGCCAGAGAGGCTGCCGTCCATTTGAGAAATGGGAGTCACTGGAGTTGGACAGAATATAAATTGAATATGTTAATAAGATTGGCTGCAGAGTCAGACAGATGTTTAGAATGTATTTCATATTTTTATCCACATGCAGTAGTGGCCAAAATTGCAGAAATCTTTTGGGAAAAGTGTATTTTTTTCAGGTTCGATGGTTAATAACACGACTTTTTTGGGGGGGAGTAGTACCATAAAATTATATATCAATAGAAAGATAATTTAATCAAGAATGTAATGCAACAATGTGTGTTCAATTATCTGTATTCTATGAAGAGTTATAGCCAAATAACCAGAAAAAGCTTTTCTTCATCTGATTGTAGTCAATGAGCATGAGTGCTTAGAGAGCCAATCAGGTATCATCTTTTTTTGGAAATGAGCCAATCAGATCACAGTAGGATTCAGTTATTGATGTCATGTATTGAAACTGAGAGGAGGACATTTGTCAATGTGTTATGTGATCGCTATCAAGTTGGTTGGGGTTTTTATTATGTTCTTTCATTTAGTGAGCTTGTAAAACATAATAAAATTAAAGTAATGGTGAAAAGAGTTGACTTGCCACCCAGAAAGCATGGTAAAATAATATTATTAAGTGAACAAGGCTACAGTTATAAAGAAATTAGAGGAAAAGATGATGGAAACTTAATCAAAGATGTTATTTCTAAGTTTTTGAAGAGGTATAAGGAGACACAGTCACTACAAAACCACACTGGTAAAAGCAGGAAAAGGTGCACAACAGCAAGTGATGATAGAAGAATTAAGAGACTGTGCCTACGTGACAGAAAAAAAAAATCATCTGGGTGTATACAAGATGAAATGGCACAATGCAATGTGAAGTTGAGTGCAAGGACTGTTTGGCACAGACTGCAGGAATTTGGCCTAAATTCTAGAATTCCACAAAAAAAGCAAAACCCTTCATAAAGTTTATTGCATTACGTTCTTGATTAAATTATCTTTCCATTGATGTATAACTTTATGGTACTACTCCAAAAAAATATGGTGTTATTAGCCATCAAACCTCAAAAATACACTTTTCCCAAAAAGTTTCCACAATTTTGGACACTACTGTATAGCAGTGATAGCTAAACCTTTATGGACCAAGTGCCCAAACTGCAGCCCAAAACCCAGTTATTTATCACAAAGTGCCAACACGGCAATTTAACATGAACAACAAGATTTTGTGAAGAATTTCAATCACTCTTTCACAACTTGACTTCTCCCTGGTGGCACTGGATTTCTTTAACAGCACAACTCAGGAAGGATGGGAGTGTAGTGCAGTAGCCTCTGGAGGGTCATCACATCCTTATTTCTTCCTTCCTTCCTTCCTTCCTTCCTTCCTTCCTTCCTTCCTTCCCACCACCTGTGATTTCACCTTCCTTCCTTTAATCCTGTATATTATGCTTCATTATTGTTAGTATTTATTAAAGAATGCTGTGAAGCTCTCAGCAAAAATAACAGCAGCTGTTGTTTGTGGCAGAAGCTATCCTGGACTGTTTACACACACACACCTATTTTTATTCCACTTTCCCTGGCTCCTTGGGAAAGAAATGGCATTTTCCCCCCATCCCCATCTTTAATAAACCCTACCCCCTATTGTAGCCTTTTAGCTACTATGGTCCCACCTTGCTTCCCCTTCTCCTTAAAACGAGGCTAGGAAAGAAAGCCGGGAGGGGAGAATCTAAGGGGTAGGGAAGAAGATACCTAGGCATATTCCTGTCTGAATAGCCTCCTGCCCAGATTTTGACTGATTTCCTCTCTGATCCTCCGACGAACAGACCCCACCCTCATTTTTGGACTCTGGACTGTTGGGCCTTGGTTTTCCCCATTTATTGGGGGAAATTGGAATTTTATTGGGTCTTCCCCCACCCTACGCCAAAAGGAAAGCCAGCCAGGCTTCTCCTCCTAGAAGCCCCCTTCCCCTTCCCCCTGCTCCCTTCCCCCTACCCCTCACTCAATCCCACTTCGGGACAGAGGAGTGGCCTCTGGAAACATGTGTTGGGGCGATATCAGAGCATGCCTTCTGACCCCCTGGCACTCAGCCCACAACTCTGCACACTCCTCCAAGCACGGCTTGCTGAGGAGGGGGATGAGCAGCCTTGATGCCTCTGCTGCCCACCCCCATGGCCCCAGCCACCACTGCCTGGCTTCCTCAAAGGTGCTGGGCATTTCAAAGGTAGCAGCTCATGTCTAGAGATGCCAAAGAGTGTCCTGCTGTGAGCGCCAGTCCAGGCCTCTCCACCATCTGACTCTCCAATGAGGGGACTTCTGTTGAGACAGCTGCCCCCCCCCAGGCCAGGCTTTTGTGCTCAGCAAGGGAGGGGATAGCTTCCCCATGCCACCCCATTTTTTCTCTTGGCCCCACCAACAAGGGAGGAGGAAGGCCAGGTTTGGGGGATGGTCCCCACCCTGCAAGATCCACCCCAGCCATTCTCTCTCAGCCCTCTTGGTTGGTGGCAACAGCAAATTCCACCATGAAGGGGGAATCCTGTTGCCACGCAAAGCAAGTACAGGGGCGCTTCACTCCTGCACTAAGGATCCAGCCATCGCCACTGCCATGACAGGGTGACTGCTCTTTCATCCCTCTGCTGCGACAGGGCCACAGGGAGCCACAGCAGAGGGGTGAAAGAGCCTCATGGGTTGCATTGTGGCTCCATGTCATAATGGGCTTCAAGAGGAGGACGGGATGCCCCTACCCCATTGGGAAGCATGCGAGTGCAAATGTTCACTCAATCAATTCCAACTTCGTGAGATCTTTTTCTTTGGGGAGAAGTTGGAATTGACTGAGTGAAACGCGATGGAGAAACGCGATTGGAGCTGGGCTGGGGCAACAGCATGTGTGCCCACAGAGAGGGCTCTGCGTGCCACATCTGGCACACGTGCCATAGGTTCACCATCATGGACATATAGAGTCCTTCCCAAGGACCTAGGATAGGCAGATGTTGTTCTTTGATGGTGTTAAAGGTTAAATATTAACAAAATTACTACTACTACTACTATTACTACTACTACTACTATTATTATTATTATTATTATTATTATTATTATTATTATTATTATTATTATTATTATTATTATTATTATTATAGGCTAGCACAATGAAAGTGTGCCATATACATGTAATTCTTGACAAGAAGTTTCTATACTGTGCCCATAAGAACTTTGCAAACTCATTTTCTCTTTTTAAAATGAATTTAAGTGGGTCTTTTATCCAGTTGAATGAAAAAGTCCAGGAAAAGATACAAGGTATATATTTTTCCTACATAGTATTAGTTCTGAAAGCAGCTTGCTAGTTATATCTCTCAATGTCGGTGTATGCATATATATATATAAGTCTAAGCAAAATTAAGGAAGGTAATGTTTGCAATATTTAAATTAAAGTATTGCTTTTATTTCTGGATCAAGGTCTTCTCAGGATTTTGTACAAAACACATATGGTCTACAAATTCATACTTTAAGATGTCTAGGGAGAAATAATAACAAATCTTTTAAAATCATTTCCTTGTTTACTCAACACCTGGATAGCATGTAACAGGTTAAAAAATGATAAAATCCTCTCAGCTATTTTGAAGAAAGATGAATAATGGGGAATTCTGAAATGAGACTTAGTATTGCAATATGTGATTATTGCAATTTGCCTTACAATTTATTTTCCATAGAGTGAAGCAGATGGAAAGCAATTGAAAACTGTAAATTGTATTGTGTTGGCTTTTAAAAATTATATAGTCTATTTATTACTTTCAAAAAGCATGTTTCCAATTAAAACTTTCAATAATCAAGAGAGGTATTGAATACTTCTGATCTGATTAATGGGCAGGTGTTTCATTCATTTCTAAATTTGACAAATAAAAATTCCATGTTTGATGCTGATAAAAATATTGCAATAGTACTTAAATTATTCTATCTAATAATTGACTACAATACTATATAATAATAACAGTAAGGTATAAATGTCAAGACAAAACGTTCTTGGGGAATAACTAAGGTCCAATTTATATTATTATCCTTATTCTGAGTCCTGAAATGTAATTTTACATGTAGAATATTTCACTTTAAAGATGGCTTGAGATTAACTCTCATTAGCTTGTTAACTCACAAGGTATATGCAATGTCTCATTTATATATACTTCATTTTGCTCTAACATGATGAGTCCATTGCTCATTCAAATATCACCCAAATCCCCAAAAGGACTAATAAGTACTATAGTTTAAGTTTCACTGAGCATAAATTTTCTATGGTAGAATAATATGGTCAATTGAATAATGTTGCATCTAATTAGGCAGAATGCAATCTAACTAAATAATGTAACTGAATAGCCAATTAATGGTTATTATTATTATTGAGGACACAGGCAATAATTAGAGGGTGTTACTTTCTTATTGTACTGTGGAATGTGGCAGAAAAATGTTGGAGGGCAAAAGTGGTGAAGGGCAGAATTCCACTGAAATCTCTAAGGTGACCTGATCTTCTTGGAACTTATAGAAAATGAAATCTTATCAATGTATAAATTGCATCCTTAACTCTGTTAGCTTCTGGGGGAGGTTTTTTTCTTCATTTCCAGAGGAAAAACCTGATATGGGTCCAAATAATCTAAGATTCAGGTCTAGACATGGGAGAGAGACTACTTTGTCGTTCTTGTAGATGATATTTATTGAAGATATGGCCCTGGTCTTGTTGGGCTTCTCAGTGTTTGTTTGTTTTTACCATTTCCCATGGTATTGTTAGGTATTGCATGGGTCAGGAGTTGGGAATTCTGTTTCACATTGGTTCAGTTTTTTCTCTGCTGGTGGCCTCTTTTAATGGTGGTAGGGGATAAATATGGTAGTTTTCTTAGGAAGCATTTGGCAGTTTGGGGTTTGGTATTGTCAGTATGCTGATGGCACTCAGCCTGCACTGTAAAATGCTCTCATAGTTTTGTTTCTATAACTGAAGACATAGATTGAATGGAGAATTGAACTCTCATAAGATGGAGTTGCTGTTTGAATAACCAAGTTCTTGTTCAGTTCCAGTGAGGATTCTAGGTAGAGAAGCTCTATTTTTGAAACGGAAGGCTTTTCTGGATTTGTAGCTCCTGCCCAAATGCAGCCTTATCAAGGGCAGGAAGACCTTGCTTACAATCTCTTAATTCCTAATCTACAGTAGTAGCCAGAATTGTGGAAACGTTTTGGGAAAAGTATATTTTTAAGGTTTGATGGCTAATAACACCACTTTTTTTAAGGCTAATAACACCACTTTTTTGGGGGAGTAGTAACATAAAATTATATATCAATGCAAAGACAATTTAATCAAGAATGTAATGCAACAAAGTTTGTTCAATTATGTGTATTCTGTGAAACATTATAGCCAAATAACCAGAAAAAGGAAGTACAACTTGCTTAGGTTGATATCAGGAAGCTTTCCTTCATCTTATTGTAGCCAGTGAGCATGAGTGTGTAGAGAGCCAATCAGGTATCATTTTGTTTTGGCAATGAGCCAATCAAATCACAGTAGGATTCAGTTATTGATGTCATGTATTGAAGCTGAGAGGAGGACACTTGTCAGCGTGTTATGTAATCACTATCAAGTTGGTTGGGGTTTTTTTTTGTGTTCTTTCATTTAGTGAGCTTGTAAAACATAATAAAATAAAAGTAATGGTGCAAAGAGTTGACTGGTCACCCAGAAAGCAAGGTAAAATAGTATTATTAAGTGAACAAGGCTACAGTTATAAAGAAATTAGAAGAAAAAATGATGGGAAGTTAACCAAAGGTGGCATTTCTAAGCTTTTGAAGATGTATAAGGAGACTCAGCCACTACAAAACCACACTGGTAAAAGCAGGAAAAGGCGCACAACAGCAAATGATGATAGAAGAATTAAGGGACTGTGCCTATGTGAGAGAAGAAAATCATCTGGGTGTATACAAGATGAAATGACAAAATGCAATGTGAAAATGAGTGCAAGGACTATTTGGCACAGACTGTAGGAATTTGCCTAAAATCTAGAATTCCAGAAAGAAAGGAAATCCTTCATAAAAGTTGTTGCATTACGTTTTTGATTAAATTATCTTTCCATTGATATATAATTTTATGGTACTACTCCCCCCCCCCAAAAGGAGGGGGTGTTAGTAGCCATGAATCCTCAAAAATACACTTTTCCCAAAACGTTTTCACAATATTGGCCCCTACTGTAAACCCCTGAACCATGCTATAGATTGAGCTGCCTTAAAAAAACTCAAAACTTCATCTGACAAAGAACATAGACACTTGGGTGTTTGGCAGCAATTGCAATTGGGAACATTGTGACACCTATACTGCTTTTAAATATAAAGTACTAGTCTTAACATAATAAAGTCCTTTATGGTTTGTCTCCAGGTTACCTACAAGACCACATTTCTCCACTGGAATCACCCTGACAATTGGGAGTAGTATTTTTTTATGCCTTTGAGTTATTGTTAATTTCCTCTGTATGTGTGTGAGTTTTCACCTTCAAGATAATCTTGGTGACTACCTGAATTTGTCCATGCAGTTTATTTGGTAAGATTTTGGAAATGGTTTGCCATTGCCTTCTCTTTCTTAAGGCTGAGGGAGAGTGACTGACACAAAGTTACTCAGCTAGCATTGTGCCTAAGACAGGGCTAGAACTCCCAGTCTCCTGGTTTCTAGTCTGATGACTTAAACATTACATCAAACTGAGTCTCCTGTTTGCTTTTTTCCAACAAACAAACAAACAATAAAATAAATTGGACTGGCTGTGGTTACAAAAGGGGACAAGATGTGTCTATCTAAATTTGCAAGTATATATTTCATAGTGCAAGCTTCTTTAAAAATATGTATTCATTTAAATTTCTATCTGTATCATCATTAAAGTTCTTTTTCTTGAAAATTATAAGAAAAATAGTAGAAGAAAGAGAAGCAGACAAGGAAAACACATTTGATACAGATTTAATATAATAAAAGGAAAAAAAGCCAACATTTCATTGGAGAAATTAGGAGAAACAAGATGGAAGATGAGGGAAATAGGGGATTTATGAACAAACAAGAATTATGAAATTGTCTTCATCTGAATTTCTTGTTATCATCTTTGGAAGAGGGGAAAGTTGAACCTAACAAGAATGCCACCTTTGATTCCCAACTAGGTTACCTTGGGTGATGTTCAGGGACAGTTATGGGTTGTTACAAGACCTATTCCTCTGAACACAAAGGGCACTGTAAGAAAGCTCTGGCTTCAGAAGTAAGTAAAGGGAGTGAACTATTCTATCTGAAAGCAAGAGCCATAACAATTATGGTAATAGAGGAAGTCATACAAATTCACTTATCATATTAGGTTTTTCATGGTCTTGCAAAATTTGAGGTCAGTTTGACTTAATCACAAAGGAAAATGAAGATTCTAAAGGTCTCAAGTGAATCTGAATTAATATCAAATTGGGCCACTGACTCACCTAGCCCAGCATAATCTAATTTGATTGAAAGCAAGTTTTTAGAAAAAAATGGAGGTTATTCTCTTTTTCACCCCAGTTTATTTGGCAAAGACAGAATCTTAGTGAGTGATAAACGAATGAGAAACAGCTCATAATAATCCCAGCCTTCCCTATATATACTTTTTTTTTCAAATTGTTCAGGAGAAAACTGTACTAATGTGACAATATGGTTGCTACCCTAAATCTTTTCTATGTTATTCCCCTATTTCAGGAAAGGATCATAATAATGTAGACATAGGAGTTTTACAAGGAAGACTATACATTATATCCATCAATCTCAGAAAATACTTGAATGGTGCAGTGGCCTAGAGATGGAGCTTTCATCTCACAATCAGGGGGCTGTGAGTTGGATCCTAGGTAGAGGCAGGTATTTCTCTCTCTGGGCACAATGAGTAAATATCAGCAGTGACCTCTGAATTGGCGACAGGAAGAGCATCTGGCTAGTAAATACTCAACTGTAAAAACTCCATTCGGTTGCCCTGACTCCACCCTGATGCAAGGGATTACGGAGTCATTAAAAGACCAAATATATATATATAAAATCACAGAAGATATTTGGTTAGAAACATTGGAGATAGAATAAAGAGAGCAAAGAACAAAAAGAAAGTTCCACCAGAGGTTTGGTAGAAAAAAATATTTTAGTGTTTTTGTGTAAACACGTGAAATTTCAGCTTTCTTTTTAAAAAAGTTTTTAAATATTTTTAAAAAACATTGATGAAATTGAGAAGCATCCAAGTGGCAATGAGCAAAAGAAAACACCTGCTTTTCTCTGGTACGGACATTCTGCTGAAGATAAAAAGAAGTCCCAGGAGAGAGAAAGACAAGCCTGTTACTTCTGCTGAGAATTATGTGAAAAAAGAATAACTGTGACTTTTCTTTAAAAGATACAGAGATATTTAAATAAGGGGGTATATTCAGAGAGAGAGAAAGAATTTTCTTCGCTATTTTGCTAATGTTAATACCCAAAGATATTTATTGTTTAAACACAGCTCCATTGTTTATCCCTTTCTGTCCTTCTTATTTGGTTCTCCAAAGTAATTATTATCCATCTCAGCGCAACTATACTGTTCCAACTAAGCACAAATTTAACAATAACAATTTAATACTGGGAATGAAGAGAATTTGCTGTTCTTAAGCAAAAGGCATCTATGTGGGAGGCAGAGCTCCAAGATTGTGGATTGAAAGAAATATGATAATGATTTCACTGCCAGGCCCAACCCAGGAACAGTTGCAGGGCAAAGTTGTGATGGCCTGCTGAGTCGATAAGAGTGAATCTACTATTCCTAGTATTCCTACTATGCTTGCAAATTTCCAGATGACAACTGGATCATTTTCTAACTCTTTTTGTTGTAAATACTACTGTCTGGAATTTTGCTCCATAGATGGCAGCTCTAGATTAAATAATGAAAATAGGGGGTCCAACTATCTCTGATATCCTGAACCCTCCAAGTTCTATAAAGGAAATAATTCATTGGCCCTACTCTTGCTTCCTCTTTGCGAATAATCGGATGTCCTAACTCTGGCAGAAAAACTTTATAATGATCTCCCAAGGCCCAGAGTAGACCCCAAAAAATGGTATTTAGGTATATGTGTAGGGTAAGTGCACAAAAGAACCTTAGCAAGGGATTTATCTCATATCCATCCATCATTGTTTCCCAATATGAAACTGGTTTTAAGCACATAACAAAGTGGACAAGCTAATAAGCAAAGTTTGCTTATTGCTATAATCTCAAAAGTGCCTACTCCATTTCAAATGATTCTTCTGCCTCCATAATAACCAAAAATGATGCATGTAAAATAATTATTTTAAACTGAAAATATGGTGTCCAAAGCTACACTGTTTAAAAAGTTTCTTATATAGTATTTTATCTCTCTCTCTTTTGCTACATCTGCATCTACAATACATGCACATTTTTCAAGTCATTGAAAGGAATAACAATGTAAAGAGCAATGTGATAAGAATTTTATAAAATACATATTTTATAAAATATTTTATATAAATGTTTAAGTTCATCATTTTATAATAAAACAAGCATTTTAAAAATCCTGATATCCATCCAAGGCATTGATAAGATTGATTCAAGATCGAGTCTATGTGTGTGAGAGAGAATTATTGACAGAAATAGTCAAATATTAAATATTAAGAAGGAAAGAGTGTAGTTAGGGAAGAGAAAATCCCTTCCAAGTAATAATCTTTTTGGTTCAACATCAAGTTAGTGAGTAAATAAGAAGAAAGGGGATGTGAAAATGTTTTGAATTATCACCATGAACACCTAATTTGATTAGAGAGCATAAATAAAGATTCAGGAAAGGAAACTCATGCGTCAGCAAATTTAGAGGGCTTTAATGATATTATTGTCATGGGGTTCTTAATAGCTCAGGGCATTTGTAATGGGATATGAGAGCTCTGCAGCTCGAGGTCACCATGTCAGATTTGGCCAAGGTCAATTGTAACTCAAATGTTCAACTATTAGTAGTATAAACTAATTATTTCACTATTTTGTCTCAATAGAATGCCCATGTGCAATGAATCAAGATCCGCAATCCAATTCCTTTATGCTGCGTTCAATGTCTTAGCTACCAAATGTCTAGCTCAAGCAATCAAATATACATCAAACAGAGAGAACCTTTTAACTTCTGAAATTGCATAGCATCTATGCAAGTATATCTTTTTCAGCAGTTATCGTGAACCCTTCTAACATAATACTCTGGATGCTATTGCAAAATTTTAAAATCAGCAGTAACAAATCCATAAGTTTTCTCTATCAAACTCTCCCATATGCTTTATCCAGCATTTGTTGGAAGAATGAGAAAACTAAAATTTCCTGAAGTAAAAGGAAGTTGGTTTTCCCAGGTTTGTATGTATCATAAAAGGCAAAAGTGAAGGTTTCCACTGTCCAGTCAACTCAAACTCTAAGGGGTGGTGCTCATCTCCATTTTCTTAGCTGAGGGAGCCAGCATTGTCTAGAGACATTTCCATGGACATGTGGCCAGCATGACTATATACTGAGGTCCACGGAACACTGTTACCTTCCCACTAAGTGGGGCCTATTTATCTACTTGCATTTGCATACTTTCAAACTGCTAGGTGGCAGGAGCTAGGGCAAGTAATGGGAGCTCACCCCATTGTGCAGCACTTGGCTTTCAAAATCAGGCTGTCAGCTTTCCAACTGACAAGCTCAGTGTCTTTAACCACTGAGCCATCACACAGAATATATCAGAATAACAGTACCAGAATAACAGCAGAGGAATGTTAGTTTATGATGATCAAGAATCAATAGTAGTCTGATAACATCTTTTTTTTTAATCTAATAAATTTTAGAACTCACTTCAAATGCATGAGGACTAATAATTATACAATATTTCAGACATTGATACCTTTGGTGATATATCTTTAGAGCAACTCAGAAGGTAACAGATTGGTAAATGTTACTGCTCACTTTAGAGGTCGAAACTATGCAATAAATCTTGTAATTCAGTTAGTAAAGCCCCAAACCTAAGTACATATATTTTTTCTTATGTTCAATGCTGCACACGTCACCTAAAGCTCTACTTTAGATTTATACAATAGGCAAAATGTTGGACATCCGTCAGAAACACATAGTTCTTGGTTGTTTCTAGCAATAGTCTTGTGAATGCTCTTTTTAGAGCCCTTCCTAGCTCCAACATGAACTATTTCGAGATATTAAGTAAAAACATTCTTCTCGCTTTTGGTATAGGTTCAGAGCTCTTTTGGATAAATTCTTTACAATGTGGCCTTATTCTTCCTTGGATTGTTTTATGTTATGATGTCATCAATAAGAATGCTAACGTTCTGACTTTTTTTTTGCTATTGTTACAATTTTATTGTTGAGGTTTTTGGGATTATTTTGAAGCACCAGTAGTATATTAAAATAATACGTACTTCTGTGAAAATAAATTAAGCTGTAGACCTATTTTCAACTGACTACTTAACCCAGCCCTACTTTATAAAAAACAGTAAACCAATGTTGCCAGGTACATAATAGCAGAATGTATATATGTAAAATGACATATAAATGTATGTTTTAAACTGTTCTAACAACTGTCAAGTTAAATAAAAACAAATGTTAGATAGCCTGGGTATTTTATTTTATTTATTTATTTTATTTAATTTATATACCGCCCCATTCCGAGGACTCGGGGCGGTTCACATAAAAATAT
>JANHFL010007823.1:264328-276174 GCA_032468155.1 Oxyrhabdium leporinum
AGGTCGTTTGTCTGCCAGAAAGTAGACCCTGTTCCCCAAACAAAAAGGAATGCAAGTGATTGGACAATGAATAACAACTATGGGCAGGCCAAGGGAGAAAGGGAAAGTTAATTATGCTTTTCATGTATGAAAATCTGAGAGTGGCTTTTCTTTTCTTCTGTAACCATTTAAGCTCTAGTAAAGTATGGTTAAACAAAGGCCCAAGAGACTTTCTTTGCTAGTTAAATGAATTGGATAGTTGACAATTCTTCTCTACCATATTGTAAAGGGAGCTGAGGGACACTTTTATTGCTTTCTAATGATTGTGCCTGAACCATATAACTATGTCTCAGTTGATATCAAATTGGCCCCCATATTATTGGCCTTCTAGAATTTGTTAGCAACTGAATTATTCCAGAGGGCCTATAGTGACTGAGAGGACATCAGACCAGGATATATGGGTAATTTATGTGTTTGGCATTTCATATTTGTAATTTTATATTGGTATTTTTTTAAAGGTATATATTTTACCATGGACATTTTATTATATTTTGTTGTAAACCACCAGGAGTCATATTGGTTGAGGCATGAATAAATCCAATAAATAATACAGTACATAAATAAACATCATTCTATTTCTGTGATAAGCACCCTTGAAGGAATTTTGTGTTCAGAAGAACTACAATAGTGTAATTCTTATGAAAAATAAGAATTCTGCCTACACAGTAGCAGCTACATTGTTAAATCTTTCTTAGAGGAAAGAAAGAGAGTAGACATGTCTGACTTTTTAATGTTACAGGGATAAACCCACAACCAGAATGGAATTTGTTTTCCTATATTACTCTTCAAAGATGAGAAGAATTGAATGAACACTGCAATAATTCAGATATATAAAGTTTATTTCTTGAGACCTGGAGCTAGCTCTAGAAGTGATTCTGGAAATCTCTCCATAGTCTGGCATTTTATTACAGGCAGTCCTCAATTTACAAAAGTTCATTTAGTGATAAATAAAGTTACAATGGCACTGAAAAAAGTGACTTATTACCATTTTTCAGAGTTACAATCTTTGCAGCATCCCCAAGATCATGTGATCAAAATTCAGATGCTTGGCAATTGGTTCATATTTAAGACCATTGCTGTGTCCCACGGTCATGTGATCACTTTTTGCTACCTTCTGACAGCAAAGTTGATGGGTAAGCCAGATTCACTTTACTAACATGTTACTATCTTAACAACTGCAGTGATTCACTTAACTGTGGCAAGAAAGGTCATATAATGGGGCAAAACTCACTTAACAAATGCCTCACTTAACAATAGAAATTTTGGGCTCCATTGTGGTCATATCTCAAGGACCAGCTGTATTCAAGAAATCTAGTTTTCTACAAATTATCATACAATCTTATTCACTTCCCTTTGCCTTTCCAACTATCAGGTTTAAATATCTGATTTATACAGAATAAGCTATAAGCAGAGGTGTTCATATATGGCATCAAACCATAGGCTTGACCGGCAATCAAAGCTCCACCCCTTTTCAATACATCATACACATCACACAGTGTTTTTTTCCCCTTCCTTCTTTTTATCTACATTAATTCTCTGCATTTTGAGACAATTAAGAAAATGAGAAACACATTGTTAAACATCTCCCAACAAGAAAATGATTTCCATTAATTGTTGGATAAATGCAATCAACTTCTGTTCTCATGTTTTTTGCTCTTTATTTTCTACACACAGTTTTTAAAAATGAACTCTACTAGAAATATCTCAGTATTTATATTTTAGTAACTTGGGCACAATTCAGAAAAAAAAGATGAAATCTACAGTCTAATAGATTAGGAGCACTTGCTTAGTGAATTAAATGTTATTCAAATAATTATTCAGTTGCATTGCAAATATAAATTTTATTCAACTGAACACTGAAAGTCTGGACAGCATCCTCCTTTCATTAGCTAATATGACTAACATACTGATAACACAATCTAAATATTATCATATGTATTTGAGCAAGATTATTTCTTGCAGTGTGTTACCATTATCTGAGTGGAAATATCCAGCTGCAACATGAATGATGATTTAAAACACTCTGATAAAATTGTATGAAGAATGATTATGGGGAAAAACAATGGTATTTTAACAATGTGTGTGCATTGGTAAAAGTCTTTGCCAATGGTTAAATGTATTTATTTTAGATTAAATCCAATTGACCTTTTTAATGAAGGATAATGTACAATGAAGATTGAAAGTCAGTCTCAATTGGCAATACAGATATATTTTTCCCCTGTAACTTGTATACAACTGAGTAATCTATGAGAATTTTAAGAAAGCTGATTAAAAATATGTCAACATGATTACAGCCTGTTCCATATACCAACAGTGCTGGTCTTAAGCCCATTTCCCCAATACAGCTTCAGCTACTGAATAAACATTTGTTTTCATGAATGACTGGGATAGCATTTATTTCTCTAGGAATAGGAGTGAAACAAACCATTGAACAAATCTTATTTTCATGTCATTTTGGAGTTTGAGAAAAAAAACCTGTGCATATATTTGTTTAATATAAGAGAGAAGATAGACTTAATCTAAACTTTTGAAGCAACTTGAGAAGTGGGTAGGACATCAGCAAGGAAAGAAAGAGTATGAGGGATCCTTGGTGTTCTCTGAGTTTGTTTGTTTTCTTGCAGATGTTTCCTTTGGGTAATGAAATGTCTGCAAAAAAAACAAGAAAGCTCAGAGAGTACCAGGGACCCCTCATATCAAGCCTAAGCTACAAATATTCTCTTTTATTAGTAAAGAGAGAGCACTTTTTTGCTGACCTTCTACCCTGCCCCCCCCCATAACTTGTAGGAGTAGGAGGGTAGTTACCAAAGTTACCAAAGTCCTTTAAAGTCCACTACAGTTCATTTCATACTTCCCAGAATGCCCTTGTTTAAAGACTATTTCTGGGGAGAAAATAACAATTGTCATACCCCCAAAGTGACCCTAATGAGGATTTTTTTTTCTCTTCAAAATGCCCTTCATAGAAAAGGACTGTAAAATTTTCAAAGGCAGAGGGTAGTTTGATTGATAGATGCATTTGTCTCTGAGGCCAAAATGAGCAATTTAGAAACAGTCGTGGAAAAAGTTCACTTTAAAAAGGTTTAGCTTCTCTTGGATGGAAGAGGATTTAAGTTAATAAAGAAATGTGTTCATGTATAGTGTCTAGGATCATTTGGCTGAAAGTGTAGGGAAATGATGACCTGGAAAAGGACATGGTCTATTCTCCTATCAACAATCAGCAATCTATTAAATGCATAATGTTTGATCTTTAATGTGTTCAAGGACATTGGACATCATCCCCCAAAGAACTGTGTACTTGGAAACATTGAAGGCATCTTCAGGCTAACAGTCTGATGCTCTTTTCCCACTGCAAAATCTTTTCTGTTTAAAGCTAGATATTTTTTTTTATTCAGGTATGAAAGACAAACCGCTTGATTTATTGATGATATTGTGAAAATAATATCACATTTGGATAGGCTAGAAACAGCTGCCTGCCCTACAAGCTGCCTTCTGTAACTGAAACATAAATCCCTGGAACTGTGTATTAAAATAGTCAATGGAATTTTTTGTAAGATACACTCATTTATATCCATTAAAAACTTGCTGTAAAAGCAGGACTCAGGCTTGTCTAGAAGGTGCTCAGGTGTCCTATTGATTCTCCAATTGCTCTGTATCATTTAAAAGGGACATAAAAAACTGTAACACAGAACATTATCACTACTGATGTCTTTTTCAAATATCTTCCTTTCACCTTATATTCTGTGTATGCCCAGCAAGCGTTTGAAAGCTTTTCAAGGTCACCAACCAGGATCCCCTCCTGGATTGCTGGTAAATCCTCAGCAGTTGATTCATTGCTTAGAAAAAGCTTTTCCCCTCCTGAAAGAAGCACACTTTTGAAAAAAAAATGTAGACAATATTGCTTTCTTATGATCTAAAATTGAATAGCTCCATTACCCTATCTCAGGGCTGTCAAACTCCTGGCCAACAGGCCAGATGCCCACACCCAGTTTAGCGAAGGGGAAAAAAGTCTCAATACATCACATGATGCCACTGTGACAACATGAGTTTGACAGCCCTGCCCTATGTATCAAAATAAAATTCAACATAGATAAAAGTAAGGTTTTACACATAGGCAAGAAAAACCAACTGTATATACACAAACTATGTGAAACTTAACTTAATGCTAGTAATTGTGAGAGGGATCTTGAATCCTAGCAGACAATCACTTAAATATGAGCCAACAGTGTGCTACAGCAGCCAAAAAAGCCAATGCAATCCTAGGTTGGATTAATAGAGAGATAGAATCAAGGTCACTTGAAGTTCTAGTACTGCCTTACAAAGCCTTAGTAAGAACACTCTTGGAATACTGCATCCAGTATTTGGTCATAATGTTGAGATTCTGGAAAGAGTGAAGAGAAGAGCAAGAAGAATAATTAGGGGGCTGGAGGCTAAAATATACAAAAAAGGTTACAGGAATTGGGTATATCTAGTCTAATGAAAAGAAGGACATGGGAAGATATGATAGCAGTGTTCCAATATTTGAGGAGTTTCTACAAAGTGAGATGGTCAAACTATTTTCCAAAGCAGCAAAAGCCAAGATAAGAAACAATGTGTGGAAAGTAACCAAGGAGAGAAGCAACCTAGAACAAAGGAGAAAAAACAGTGAGAGCAATCAACCAATGGAATAGCTTGCCTTCAGATGCTGTGGGTGCTGTGGAGGCTTTCAAAAAGAGATTGAACAACCATTTGTCTGAAGAGATATAGGATCTCCTGCTTGATCAGAGGGGTTGACTAGAAGACCCCGAAGATCTCTTCCAACTCTATTATTCTATGTTCTCTCCTATCAGTTCAGAGTAGAATTTATCACACATGGAAAATGTCTACATACATCCCATTGTTTTCAACCTAATGTATCTTTCCTCAAAAGAACACCCTCCTCCAACATTCTCCTCATGCTATACTAGATGAAGTAATGAGGTTGTACACAAGGACATCTAAAAATGTGTTTTGGGTTTTATATATGTAAGTATTTAACCATGCATTTTGGGTATCTATTTCTTATTTGATTTCTTTTTATTTTAATTTGTTTTTGTAGTGAACAAAGTTATCTCGTTAGCTATTAACTATAACTAAGTAACTTTTCATGAAACATATCAACCAAACTCCTGATGCAGAGGCATTCCAAGATCTTTCATGACCCTTGGCTCTAGGATGCCCATTCTGTACAGTGCAATCTGTTTATAATTAAAATTAAATTTAACAGAGGGACACTGGCGTTACCTTTGAAAATCCTAGGGATAAACCAGTAAATTTAAAAATGACTTAAATGTGTGAGTCTCCACTGTAGAATTCAGGGAAATGTAAATCTCTGTTTTTCAGATGTTCACCCTCTTATTTTTTGATTATCACCACTGAATGAATGAAAATACTCTTATTTATTTGTTTTAGGAAAAGGAGAGGAAAAAGAGGAGGGAAAGAGAATATTTATCTCATGATGGTTGGGAGACTTTTTTTCCCACAGCTCGAGATGCTTGAAGGAAAGACCAGCAGTTTGGAAATTTGAAAATAGTTGAAGAAATGCACTACAGGATTTGATTAACTGCAAGAGGCATTCCTGTTTTTAGAAAATGGAAGGAATCTGTTGTCAGGCCTCCTGTTCTGCTTGTGTGTGTGTGATGTTCTGTTTCTCTTTACTTGTGAAAAGGAAGAAATTATTCTATGCAATGATTTGCTATTATCTGCCATCTCAGTGCTCACCCCTCATAATTGCTTACATATGACATCTCTGATAAGCTCTTTGCCTAATAAACAGGAAATAAAATTAACTCTCCTGGAAGATCAGTCACTGAACCAACCTGGAATAAATATAGCAACTTTATTTTCACTCTCTTTCTCTTTCTTTCTGGAAACCTGTCAAGCCAGCTGTTGGAATTGCTGCTTGTTTAGAACAAAACTCTTGTTTAAGCTTTTTAAAGTTCAATTGTATGCAGAATAGGAAGAATAGCAATCACATCTCTGAAGACTTGCTAATAAGAATACAATATTATATTTAGAATTTGGGAAGTTTGTTCTTTATGAAATTATAGGTTTTTAAAAACCCTGAGTTTTAGACTATTCAAAATTAAACTGAAAAAGTAAATTTAAACTTCAAGAGAAATTTAAATTTCCAGGAAATTAAACACCAGGAAAACACTGGCCAGTCATTTGTCCAGAATAGTATGAAGATTCCTGCACTGGGTTACACAAGAAGACCTTCAATGCTTCTTCCAACTTTATGATTCCATAAAATTCAGAAACATTTTGAGCCTTATTTTGTCATCCTTTGGCCGTGTACAGTTATCTAGTCCCAGCCAGCTATCTAGACAGGAAAGAGGAATTCAAAATAGGCAAGTTGGTGGACAGAACATCCTGCTATACACACCCTGATTTTTTTTTGGTTGTTGTTGATGCATGAATGTTGTTTTTTTCTTAACGTGCAAATTACAGTTACTGTCAGTGAATGTACTGGGATCTAATGGCTTGTTCATTTAAACATCAGTCAATCAGAATAGAGTGGAAGGGACCCTGGAGGTCTTCTAGTCTAACCCCCTGCTCAAGCAGGAGATCCTATACAATTTGAGACAAGTGGCTGTCCAGTCTCTTCTTAAAAACCTCTAGTGATGAAGCATCCACAACTTCTGAATGCAAGCTGTTGCATTGGTTAATTGTTTCACTGTTAGGTGGTTTTTTCTTAATTCCAAGTGACTTCGCTCCTTGATTAGTTTCCATCCATTGTTTCTTGTTTTGCCCTCTGGTGCTTTGGAAAATAAATTAATCCTGTCTCTTTGTGGCAGCCCCTTAAATGCTGGAATATTGTTCTCATGTCATCCCTAGTCCTTCTTTTCTCTAGACCAGCTATACCCAGGTTCCTGCGACTCTTCTTCATATATTTTAGTCTCCAGGTCTTTAATCATCCTAGTTGCTCTTCTCTGCACTTTTTCCAAAGTCTCAACATTGTTTTTGTAATGTGGTGACCAAAACTGGATGCAGTATTCTAGAAAACTTTGCACACTGGTTAATACTATTCAACTGTGTATGTAGCTAGTATATGTGCTTAAGTGTATTGTGCAAACTCAGCCAAGATTGGTTGCTTAATCGTACAGTATATTTTATGACTCCAAATACTGGTTAATTCAGTAACTAAATTATGTTTTTGAACATAACCATACAATATGATTTTTCTATGCACGTACAAGTTTACCATTTTCGTCCTCTTGAAGCAAGAGAGAAAGACAGAGAGACAGAGACAGAGATACAGAGAGAGAGAGAAGGAAAAAGAAAAAAGGAAAAAGAAAGAAAGTCATATAAGAATCACAACTGCATATTATGTGTCCTCATTAAAATGACCTGTGAAGTTTGCTAAAAGAAAAAAACAACTTCCTTTCTTTTCCGCTCCATTTCAGATAGAGGTGATCTCTCCATATCAGATGACCTCAAAAAGATTAAGAAAAGCCTATCATTACTGCAGATTGAGCTTCATCATCTCCACACACACACACACACCCCACCAACTCTCTGAGCCTTTGCCTTAATCTTGCCCTAAAGGACCAATTTGGTGTGTCATGAAAGGTAATTGAAGCCTGCTCTCCTCTGGAGAGGAATTACTTAGTTGCCATCAGGACACACTTTGAAAGCCCTACTTCCAGAGAAAGGAAGTGCTCCCTTAAATGCTTTGACCAACCCAGACCTGACCCAGACTACTTCAGGGACTCTTTCCAAATATGGCTTTTCAGAACTCTACAAAAGGGCAAAGATCAACACCATCAACACAACATTTCCCCCTTTCCTTTTTAAACAGACTCCAGCTCTAGTTTGCCTTCTGATCCTCTTTTGAAGTCTCTATAGTGTCTCATGGAAGTCTGAAATATTTCTCTTCTGTTTGTTCCCAATTTGCCTAATCTAAGAATCTAAAGAGACTTTTATTGCTGAGTCCCATTTGTGTAATAAAGGCTTTACATGTGTGCATACATCACTTGATTTCATTATAAATGAGCTAATCACACTGAAAAACATATGGAAGGCAGTATGGAAATTATATCTGTGTGACTTGATCTTGTTCATGCATCCAAGGTCTTAATTTCACGTTGAAGTCCTTAAATGAAGGGCACATGTGTGCCCCTAGTAGAAAATAGAAGTGGGAGGTTAAATCAAATTAGATGCATTATTTCTCAAATTTAATTGATTTAAATCCTGATTAATGTTTCTCATTCATCTCCATGTGTTTTGAGAGTGCTACTAAGATGTAATCTTATATACAGCCAAAATAGAGCTCAATGAACTTGGATGGCACCAGTTTAGGAAGGGCTGAAAAACAAAATTAAAGTCTGAGACATTTGTGTGTAAAAACATTTTTTTTTAGAATTAGCTTTTAGAAAACAAAGGCTCTGGTATTAAAAGATGCTGATTTGATCTGAGGAGTCCTATAAAGAAAATTGTATGGCAGAAATACCCAGTGTTCAGGTGAGGTTAGGGCTGTTGACCCCTAGGGCAGAGGCTAATGATGCTATCCAGAAAGTTGACAATAGGTATGGTCACTGCTGATGGTATGATGATCACCTGTTTGGCAGTTGCAGCTCAGTACAGAGATGGAAATGAGAAGGGCAAACTAGTGATGGTGTGCATAGGCCACCCTGGATACTCCACCTATTAATCAGCTCCTGATTTGTCAAATGCATTAGGTATGCCATGAGTAATATTCTGCATTAAAAAAGAGTTTCACATGGAAGAAAAGTCCCTAAAATAGTTGGAAATATCTTAGATATTCTGATGAAATTTAAATCCACCTGCTAAACCAATCACCCTCCAAAAAGTAAGAATTGGTGTGCTTTTGATGTCTTCTACTGCTTCTTCCTAAATCTGTAGTAGACGAGCAGGATCACATTCTGTTTGTTCCCATTTTCATGTAAACACCTTTGCTTCTGGGCTGTGATTTTGGAGGTAGGAAACATTAACGTGTACAATTTATATTAGTTTCCAACAGTTCCATAAACAAATACCGGTAGTTTGAACTGCATCATCATTATATTTTAATGGCTGCAGTTTCACTATATTATGGTTGGTCGCAGTCAGTCAGATGCTTACACAAGATTTGGTATTTTTATCCAACCAGAACTTGAGATAGACATATGTTGGTTGTTTGATGGTGTGAAAGGTATCTATCATTGCAGTTTATAAACAGTTCCAACAAAAGCTCCCTTTTGCAATTGAGTGATGATGATTTTCTCGATGCCAATGGTGTCAATGCTATAAATATTTTGGAATTGCATTAAAGATGCCTATTACTTTTAATACTATTTTGTTGGTTTTTGCCACAGTCATTCTACTTCTGTTTGCAGGTGTTGGTACTTTGAAAATTTTCTCCACTTCTCTCTCTTCTATTGTGCTGTCTTCATGTACTGCCATGCCCAATACCCAGACTTCTTTGTCTTTCTTATCAACAGCTGGGAAGCTATTTGGCAGGTGCTTGTCTGCTTGAATTCTAAAGTCTCAGAGCACTTTAGTTTCTTTATTTTCTATTACTTTCTCTATTTTGTGGTCCCACCGATTCTTGTTTGAAGCAAATGGAATTTCTTGCAGATATTCCAATGCACATGGCTGCTTCTTTGTTATATCATTGTTTTTAGTCAGTCTGTGCAATCTTCTTGCAGCAGCTAATTAAATGGTCCACCGTTTCTTCAGCTTCTTTGCAGAGGTGGCATTTGCTGTTTGCTGTTGTCCTCTGAATTCTGGCTTTGCATGCATTTGTTCTTAAGGTTTGGTCTTGTGCAGCCAGAATTAGCCCCTCTTTCTTCACCTCTCCTTTTCTTAGTCATTGTCAGGTCTTGTTATCTGATTCGCCTATTAGTTCTTTTGTGTATTACTCATGCAATACTTTCCTTGCCATGTCTCTTTTCTTTTTTCTTTTCTTCATCTGGTCTTCCTTGTAGGCCAGTTTGTTCTCTTCAGTATACAGTAAGCCTTCATGGTGTATTAGCTTCAGTCCATCTTTTTCACTGTCCTTCAGATATTCTTTCAATGCTATGTTTTCTTCTTCAGCTACCAGGTGTACTTGCAACATGCCACCCCTCCTATTTTCCTTGGTAAGTAGAGTCTGTCAACATAATTCACTGTCATGGTCATTGCCCAGTGTTAATTCCCTTGATGGCATTTCCACCATTGAGTTTAAACTTTAAGATCTTCTTCATTCTCATGATGTATTCATTTCTAACCTTCTTCTTGATCTCGGAGGCTTGATGTTCTCAGCCTGAAGTACATCCAGGATATTAGTAAGGGCCATCTTAATCCAGACTCTTAATGTTATTTCCATAGGACATCTCGATTGCTTCAATTTGCATTATTTGTTGCCTGTTAATTGGGAGGGTGACACACAGTGTTTCGGCTGTATAAATTGTTATTATTTAAATACATATCCTCAGACAATGACCACATTTGAGCCAGGCTTGATAAGGAACTCCTTTCCCATCCCTGTTCTTTTTTGCTATTTCTATAAATCTCTGTACAAAATATAATGCTGTGTTTCTTTGCCAATAAGTCATAGTTTTTACTTCCTGCCCCGTCATCTTTTGAACACTACAGAAAACAAAAAGAAGCCATATTCCTTCTGTGCATAAACAATAGAATGATAGAAAGCAATATATTTCCATTTGTGACAACTAATATGGATTAATGTGTTTGTCATGTGGAACACCTGATTGGATGCATAGAGGTGTCAGTCTAAAAAAAAACAAACCCTTAAATGAAAAAAAAAACATGGACCAAATGGCTTTTGACTATAAAAGAGAAAAAAAAATAGATTTTCAGAGGCTGTATATGTAAGAGTTCATTGTAGCAGAGTATAACTTGCTGGTTATAAAAATATCTTCCTCAAGGAGATTATTGCTTTTATTGTTGTGGTTAATTTTGCACAGGCATAAATATACTGCTTCTTTAAGGAATCTACTTATTTCAGGTTCAGGTAGAAGTCTGTCTTACTGAAGGACAGTCAGAAACTGTGCTTCCAGAAATCCTGATGCACTTTGGAATTATGCATAGCCCAAGACTGGATTAAGCCAATTGATGTTCTAAGCACAGTTAATAATGTTGCCCCTTGATTTTATTTATTTATTTAAATGCCAAACATAAAACTCAAGAACAGTGTCACAGATAACTCTGACAATAAGTAGCATCTTCCAATTCAGAAAAAAATACATGTCATGTAAATATATACAATTCCAAGACTGTGTGTCTGTTATTTTTCCCCCCACAAAATCTTCCTCACTCTTATAGCTTATACCTGTCCATTTTTTAAAATAATAAAGAGTAACTCATGGGAGAAATGAGCTTAAAAAGCTTAATGATTCTGTGCCATGTATTTTTAGAAAGAATGTTAGTTGTTTGAAGTCATAAGCTGTCCAAGCAATTCTATTTAAATTAGAAAAAAAAGTTGACATCTCAGTCCAGCCTGAGCTCAGATAAAGTCCCTCCTTTTCTGAAAGGACAAAGCAAAAAAATTCTGGTGAAGCCAGGCTAAGTCAGAAAAGCTGGAGGATGTTGGATTGTTAGAGATGCTCCAAATTGCACTGTGCTCGTATGTTTCCAATCAATTGCATGAGTCTGTTTACTCAAGAACACTAATCTACTTCCAAACAGAATCTCCTGCCTAAACCATGTCTCCACATGACTAAACGTCCTTCATTTCTCCACCTTCTGTCTTTGGAATAGAGGTCTTGGTGATGATATTTATTTATTTTTATTTATTTTCACATTTATATACCGCCCCATTCCGAAGACTCGGGGCGGTTTACAGCTTATAA
>JANHFL010007823.1:301426-313406 GCA_032468155.1 Oxyrhabdium leporinum
TCTCTCTCTCTCTCTCTCTCTCTCTCTCTCTCTCTCTCTCTCTCTCTCTCTCTCTCTCTCTCTCTCTCTCTCAAATGCATTACCTTGAAAAGTGTGTATATGAAGAAAAATGCATATTAGGAAACAAAGTGCAAAAAGGCGTGGTTTTTTTTTTCTGTGGAATGCCTTTTTAAAATCTTATAAATAGTTGTGTCAATGGAACCAAAGAAATTTAAGATTGGGAAATGAGAAACTGAAAGAAAATGAAACTGATTTATTTCTTATTATTATAAAAGACACATATCCACCTCATCAGATCTTTTTCTTCCAGGAAAAAAAAAAGAAAACACTTCTTGTTGAAAATATGACTTTCTGTCATCAAAGTGATGGATGATGTTTTTCAAAATCTGTTTTCTTTGTTCATTTTTCACCTTGGATCACCATTTTAATCAACTGGGATTGAAACTCTGTATATTGAACAGGTCATTCAAAGTGGTTTAAGGCATATGTGGATTCTACTTAGGTTCACTAAGATGAAGAGCTTCTGCAGTTGCCAATTCTTTTTAGGGAGCTCTGCCAGAACAAAAAATAAAAATCAGTTCCAGACAATACCCCTCTATAGCATTGTTCAGCTTTACTACATTCTTTTGCGTAGAATTTTCTTGCATTGCATATAAATTTGATAAATAAATAAAATCTAGAGGTAATGGAGACCTGATGAACTTATCTGCCACAAGATGAAGATTCCTTCTCTTTTTGCATAGAAACAGAATATTTATATAGATTGTTTAAACCAAAGATAATGAAGAAGCCATTGCACTTTCTAATATATTATTGTATTATCTTTAATTTATAAATTGCTATTTTTCTTTTTATGTAAATCCAGAAGTTAGAAAACATTATTGGGTAAGTAAAATAACCTCTACTTACAATTGCCATGTCAAGATCAAGCATTTGAAGGAACCTATGCATGTAAACAGGCAAACAATCTTCAACATCCCAAAAGTCAAAATTAGTGTTAGAGTGACTTACTTCTTACAGTTTACGCAGAATGTGGAAAAGGATGTAAATATTAGAGTTATTCATCCTAGCCACTGATGTCCAAATCCCGATGCCATAGCAGAATTAAAAAAATTATGGCACTGCTAAACCTTTAGTTGATCAAGCAATAATCAAATAATTGTGCAAGATCCATTGGGTTCTTTTTAAAACCCAGTTTTATCAAATGCCATGTGGAAAATGTTAGAACAGATGTAGGCCAATTAATTTAGAGCAGATATTATTTAAGATAATTATATATTGTGACATTTGCAGGCAAAAAAGAGTACACATTGAAGATCTTTGAATCTTAGCTATGTGTATATTGGTTGTTAGGGGTTTTTTTTAAGGAGAATCTTAATTGATGAAAAAGTCATCTATATTTGTTTAAGATTAATATTAGTTTAAGATTAAGAACTAGAAGCAATTTCCAATTGCATTCTATAGCTTTTTTAATACAGACATAATTGAATATGCCTATGCCTTAATATAAATGATGCCTGCATATAACACCAGGACAGATGATCACAGTGCTTTATGTTGGCTGAGATGTACTGATGGTGAGGGAGAAAAGATGATTAAATAATATTAAAGATAGGCTCTCAAGTTTTCTCATATCTCCAAAAGTCTTTATTACACCCTCTCAGCTTTTAATTGAACACACTGAAGTATGATGTTTTGGCTGGTTTCAAAGGGTTACTCTTGGGTTCCAAAACCGAATCCCATTTTCAGTCTAATTATTTTCTCATTATTAACTAAACAATTGTTAAATCAGCAGCAGCTACAAGAGGTTTTTAAAAATGAAAGCCATGGTTAAAGCATAGAAACAGTGAAGGGAGAAGGTTTCAATAATGAGAGCATAATTCATGTGCAGAAAAGTTAGATCATTCTATTATGAACAGAGGCATGTCTTTAATACTTCTTCAATAATTAAAATATTCTTTAAGTAGGTATTAAAGCTAGTAGAAATATAGATTTTAATAGATTTATCAGTACATTTCACCAGATCATATGGGGACAGCTTCAAACAGGTCAAATCCTGGATATTGTCACTGTAAATGGAGTTCTTTTACTTCCAATGACTCTGGATAATTAACAAAACGGAAAATATTAAGGCTGGACTTTTTTCCCCCCAATAATCATTTCAAACATAATCCCAGATAGTGGAGTCAAGTGATAATTCTGAAATAGGGATGATAATTATTTTGGGAATGAGTGAATAACTGGATGAAGCAAATCAATTTTCATGAAATATATTATCTGCAGCTGAGGAGAGAAATTTGCAGAGATAAGGATAAGGATGAAACAACATTTAAAAACTCTTAGCAATTATCTTAAAAAGTAGGTTGACCTATTCTTGCACCAGACTACTATTCAGTCTCTGATATACTTTATGTGAATAATGCTCGTCCTCTTCCTAGCTGCTAAAATAAAGAACATCTGAAGGTTGGATTTCCATGCTAGAAAATTAGCAATAACAATAGCAGCTAGACTTATATACCGCTTCACAGTGCTTTACAGCCTTCTCTTAAGTGGTTTACAGAGTCATCCTATTGCCCTCAACAATATCCAGCTCGGAAAGGTGGAAGGCTGAGTCAACCTTGAGCCTGGTGAGATTTGAACTCCCAAATTGCAAGCAGCCGGCAGTCAGCAGAAATAGCCTGCACTCTAACCACTGCGCCACAGTGGCTCATTTTGATAATGATGATAAATTTGTGGTTAAGCAAGTATACCTGCTATTTGCTGTCTTTAATTCTAAATACACATCTGCTTTATTATGCTACTATGCAAACACTTTGTTCCGGAAACACTGGGAAGCATAGATTCCAGGCATCCAAATCTGCCCACCCCAATAGCTATTGCATGGGCTTGCATACGTTCTGCCTTTAAGCAAGACTATTTGCACATCATATCTGGCTATCCCAGACCAACAAAATACAACACAAACTGCTTTCCCAGAATCATAAAAAGAATGCATGCAGTGTAGAAAACAAATGAGCCCATTCAGGCTTCATGCTGACTTGTGTATAGCCTACAGACTTCATATTGTCATATTGTAGCACATATGTTCGGATAGAGATAATGCAGCAGTATTGGATGCTATCCAGCAAATTAATCTATGGCAAAGAAACATGAAACAGATACAGACCTGAGCAGCAGCATTAAACAGACATGAGTCAGAAATATACATTTGCTTGCATGGGAACTAGATTAGTGGTGTCATCTAACTGTATATTCCTCCCCCCCCACAAGTTGAGCATCTTAGTTTCACACCATGAAAAAGCAGTGACATGAGAAGAGGACCACTGCACTGAGTGAAAAGTTGTTTAATAATTGGCATGGAAGGGTGAAGCCATCTCTTGAAAAGATAATAGAATAGGAGGAGAAAGGGCCATGACATAATTGGGCTTTCAGGATAACATGGAATGAGACAGGGCCAACTCAAAAAGCTAAAATGATAAAATATCATCCATGTGTCTAAGAGTCAATATATATTTGCAATTATATATTTCTGTGTTGGAAACTGTCTTTTTTCCTGAATGAATGAATAGATAGATGGATGGATGAGTATTTGTAAAATATATCTTATGCTGACTTTTATCCAATAATCATGTTCATTTTATATGTGTTTTGCGTCCCATCCCATTCTCATTAACTGTCTTCCAAAATAGGAGATTATAAGTGTAAAGATTACTTAGAAGAATTCTTCTCTTGCATATATGCTGGATAAATGCATGAAGTTGTTAAAATCAACCTAATAGAAGAGAAAATCATTTTTTCAAGAAATTCTATTTTCTAGACTCTAAATAATGGGTCGCCTTTAAAAGGTCTAGAAGTGATGTGACTTTTTCAGAAATGGCAAATCTTTTCAAATAAATACTGAGATTTGGGAAGAGATGGAGAAACCCAAAATTTATTCAAGCCCATTCTCTTATTCTTTCTCTCTCTTCTGCATTCAATTGTATTGATTTCAGCAAATAGAAATGGTCTCTGGTTAGATGAATTTTAAATTCCTAGGACAAAAATGACATGAAAGAATCAGCCTCTCTTACCAAGTACCCAGTGCATATAATATAACTGATTTTCCAAAAAGTTGGTTAGCATAAATACATCCAAGCTACATTTATCTAAGGATAAAACAATTAAAAAGATAAGCAAGTTTTTAAGCAGTAGCATGAACACAACTATACCACATTTTTGTATTACAGTTATTGAAGTAAAAAAGATGGAAAAAAATCTGTATAGATGACAAATAATGCCAAAACAATGACTATTTTTCATTTTTAGACATCCAAGAATTCTTGGGCAATATTATTAAATATTGGAATATTTGGAGAGAAAAAGAGGGAGAGGGAGACAGAGAGAATGCAGCAGAGTGAAAAAGGATTTTTTTTAGCTCTATAATTTTCTTTTAGAGACGAATCTTGCTTGACTGTGAGAAAGCGACTGACAGATGTGTTATATTTGAAGATTTTGAAGAGGCCATTCAGTGTCTCATAAAAGATTTTCCTCAGACAATCCAGTCATTTATTTGTTCAGAAACCTCATGAAGGCCTCACAGGGTCAGGAGTCGTAAAGATATTCCATTGTTTCCTGTCAAGGAGGTCTCCATTTTGTACAGAGATGCAATATTACTGGAGGCAAGATAGTAATTGTTACATAAAATATCAGTCTTGCCACAGAAACAGGACTGTGGGTGTTTTAATGAGATGAAATCCTCAAAGAGAAGCATCTAATTCTCCTGTTATGGATTTTGCTAAGTGCCCATTGGTATTTGCTTTTGCTCCAAGACAGTGATCTTTTATAGGAGGCTGAAGTACAAGGCTACCCTAGCAGCCCTTCACTTGAGCTCATTATAAACATTTCCTTTCAATTCACACACTTCTGTGGTAATCTTTGGCATGTTTTACTGTCCCAGCATGTTGACAGAGAGCTATTTAATTCTGCAATTCAAAGGAAATGGGCAGGGGCAATTCTAAAAAAGTGTGATACTATTTGTGGTCTTGGGAAAGTGATTGGCTGATCTGACAATTTTATACCAGTGATATCCTCTCATTGAGTTAATCAACATTAAGGATAAGATAATCCCTTAACTGATACTTGAAATTATTTTTTATAACATTTGTGTCATTTTTATAATTCCAGCGATATGTATAACAATTACTAATACAATTGAGAATAATATACACGCACGCCCATGCACACAGACAATGTTAAATACCCCAAAATTACAGCCAGCTCATGGTTTGCAGGAAGCCTCCAAATCTGTCTGAAATCAAACCACTCATTGATGTCAAATCATTAACAGTGGAGATGTGATTTTTCGAGTTTTGTCCACAACAAAATGAAATACGGTTAGTCCTCAACCTATGACCACAATTGAGCCCAAAATTTCTGTTGTTGTGAGACATTTGTTACGTGAATTTTGCCCCATTTTACAACTTTTCTTGCCTCATCTGTTAAGTGAATCCCTGCAGTTGATAAGTTAGTAACCCAGTTGTTAAGTAACTCTGGCTTCTCCTTGACTTTGCTTGTCAAAATTAGCAAAAGGTGATCCCATAAACCTGGGACATAAATATGAACAAGTTGCCAAGCATCTGAATTTTAATCACAAATCATGGGGATGCTGGAAAGGTCATAACTGAAAAACTGTCATAAGTCATTTTTTTCAGCACAGTGGTAACTTTGAACAGTCACTAAACAAAGTGTTATAAGTCGAGGACTACCTGTAGTTATTTACTACCATGAAAATACCATATTGGCCCTTTTGCTAAATAGGATGTCCTGCATCTGCCTGTTGAATGCCACCAGTTTCCCCACCATAGACCATGGTGATGCCCCCCAACAGAAAGTGAAACCTGCACACCAAAAGTTACCTTCCCTGTTTTTAAACAATTCAAAACTAATTACCACAGACCAAGAATTTAAAAAGCTGTTTATAAAGTAAAGGATCCTAACCAAAACAGTGCTGATCATTGTAGTCATTTACTTTATTGTGTCCTATGTAGAAGCAACTGCAGATTTGTGGAAGAACTATGCGAGGCAAGATCATTCTTTCATTGTCTTTTTTTTAAATGAGCTATTGAATCTCTCTGGGATAAAATTGATAAGTGGGTCTTGTTAGAAATATCTGTCTTCTGTTCATGCTTGTAAGCTTCCCAGATACACTATGTTGGTTTGTATCAGATAAAGTGATAAGATTAGAGAAGCCCTAGGCCTGATCCAAATAGAATCACCTTGTATTCTTTTAATCATATAAAACAAAGTGTTTGAGAGATGAACTAGTAGATCTGAATGTTTATAAGGAATAATTACTTGGAAAGAATATATATTTATTCTTTTCAAGTAGTTATCTCTATCTGTCTCACACCAGAAAGGGAACATATAATTCTTCATGCTGATTGGAATTTGTTCTGTCATTTTCCAGTTAAGATTTTTGAGGTAGAATCTTGAACTGAACCTTGGCCCAAGTTTAGTCTATAATCCTAAACACATTTACTTTGAATTCAGACTAAATTCTGTAGTCTATCTGCATCAGATTTCAGTATTATCAGGAGCTCACATTATCTTACAAACAGGATGGACTGTATTTGTTAAGACTATGCCAGCTCATGCTTTACTGCTGATATATCTGTTTCTTTCAGGAACACATGAATTTTGCTCTTTTTCCTTATATAAACATTTCAGAACAATCCACAGCCTTGATTTATACTTGTTGAATATGCACATTCACACCTCAGCATTCTTGAGGAACATTTTAATTTCCAGATCAGTATTTTAACAAATACTTGAATCTTTTGAAAACAATCAAGCAATTCACTGTAATGCTGCCCATGCAGAAGTAAGAATGAAGAACTGTGGGGCATAACAATTATATTTGTATATAATAGTATTATACAAAATAATTGTATATTTTATAAGCAAAGCACAAGAATGTGACATGGATGAAGTATGGAAGAATTTTCTCTCCACTTTTAAAAAGCCTTTTGAGCAAACATGTAAAGCATTTTGATTACAGAGTAATTAATTATACCAGTAAGGTTGTTCTAAGACTTTATTATGTAATTTGTTGTGTATTGATAAAATTGCCAAAGCTCTCAAAAACTTGGATAATTACCTTTTTAGCCTAAACCTAAATAAACCCTCTTAAGTTTTTCTTTTTATTTCAGGTTTGAACAATAATATTGTTGGTATTGTTATTAATTTCTTGTTTGTCTACCCTGTGGGAATGACAACTCCTAACCATGGTAACCTGTTTAAGAAAGGGCTGCATTTCCTCATAGGTAATCTCTTTGGCTGGTTTGATGGCCAGTCAAAAACAGAGAGAGAGACAAGCCAGATCTGAAAGTGAGTGAGAATATCCATTTTCTATCTGACACTCTCTTTCAAGCAGCAGTCTACAGGGAAGATGAGAGATACTTTACCAGGTCTCAACCCCTGTCCGATTAAAAGCTTTTGAATGAGGCTGAAATTCTACAACTTGTCATTGTGGTTTGTAGGATCTCTGGATTATGAAGATAGAGGGGATATGATACTTTCTTATCCATGTGGATGTCCCCAAAGAAAAGAATAACTTAATATGCCAGGTGTACTTGACATCTGGAATGAAATCTAGCTTCTATCACCTTTAAAGATTACAGAAGAAACTTCATGACTCTGAAGAAATACACTTGCTTCCCACATTAAACAATCAACAACAATTTAATTTTCTCATTTTAAGAGTATACCATGGAAAATAACCTTAGTTGTTATATTACTTACTTCAAAGTTATGTTAAAAAATAAATATAATTTACATTATATTGGTACAGTTAACTTAAATATGCAAACAATTTTGTAAGGTCAAAATTGAACTACCGTACATATAATGACAATATTCTTTGTTTCTTCATCCCTGAGCATTTTATTTTAAAGTGGGAAAAAAGTTGTGGTTGGTTGAAATCAAGAGCAAGAACGGCATGTTCTGATTCCTTTTTCCTCCTGAGAAATTGCTACAACAAAAGACACAAGTGTAAAACAAAAAATAGAAAAGATAATATGTAGTTTCTTTTTAAATACGACAGTGCAGTTTCTAATATTTTAAACCTCAAGGAATATTCTAGAGAAAATTATTAAGGTTATTCTAAATCTTGCATTACTTCCTCTTTTTATTCACTGTGAAATCAGTTTGAAATAACTTAAGTAGACGAGGAGAAACATTCACAAATTGAGTATTCCAATGTTGAAGACCTCATCTTCTCAAAGTTTCTTGATGGAACAGGACCCCAAAATGCAAAGAGGAAAAAAGTAGTTTGTATTTCCTTGATCCAAACAGGATATATCATAACAACTCTCCCCCCCAAAAAGGAAAAAAACAACAGCAGTCACTGAATGAACACATTTTCCAAGAAAAATATATATGTAAACTGAATACATAACACAAATGGTTTATAGTACCTATCTATTGTGAAAAGTTTATGTTCAGAAAACAAGATACACTAAAAAAAATGACGTGCTATTGTGCAACAATGCTGTTTTGAAGTGCAGTTATTGATTCTGAAGGATCATATATGGGAGATTCCTTCAACTAAGGCAAACAATATTCCATCTGCCTGAAGATGTCTGAGACCATAGATCTTCTTCCCAGCCACACGATGGGTGTTGCAGTTGACCAGATTGGGAGGGAACTTGGGGGCAGAAGTCTACTTCAAGCATTCTTAGGACTCAATGCAAATTACACTGCAAGATGTGTGAAGCCACTTATTCAGAACAACTGTGTCTGAGCCTTCTCTCTCTGTGTATATATATATTTTTCCAACAAACAAAAGCTGAGTCTCCAGTACAATACCCATCCAGACATCCATTCCATGGGAGTTTTTAATTCTGTTTTACAGTCCCTCCCTGCAGTGACAACCACATAGCTTGTGATTGATCTGCAAGACTACACATTTTGATTGTTTGCCACTTTTGTCTCCCCTTTTCCACTGGCAACTATTTTATATGCAAGGGCTCTATCTGTGACTTCATCATATCCATGTCCTGCCACCAGATACAGAAGCCCTTTGTTCTGCCTCTTTTCATGCTGGAAGAGTCCTCCCCCCACCTTTCCATGGGGTCGCTTCTTGTTCTGAAACATGAAAATGTGTGAAGCATAAAACTCCAGCTGTGAATACTTACCTCCCTGCCGTGTTAAAAAGTTCAATATACAAAACACCTGGTTTCAAGTAAAATGTACATCAAGATATATGGCAATGAGACAGATTTAATATACCCCATAGGGCCTTCAGGCAGTTTCTAAATGAAAGACACAACACATTTTTTCCCCAAATGAGCTATTACCTTTTCACAAACAACAAACCTGAACCTTGTACAGTTGAAACAGAAGTCAGAAGTAAAAGAGACAGTGTAAAGACGGTCATTGTCATGCAAACGAGAGTCATACCACAAAGGCAGAATATGGCCTACGCAGGCCAGCTTAACAGAATCCTTTTACATGCCGTCATTGATTTATAGAAATGTGAGAAACAGGAGGTAACTGAAGCTGAACATTATGAGGGTTGATGCAACCATAAAAAAAATCAGCATCAGCTTTCAACTTCACACTTGATTTTGGAGAGAAAAAAACACCATAAAAATAAGAAAGGACCTTTTCTTTCTCCTGTGGATTTGATTCATTCTCAGTGTCATAGCAAAAGTTCTGCTAATTCCTTTGCACCATAATACCTACTCTGTGTGTATTCGTATTGATTGTTCTTGAATAACAGAAATACATCTGATTCAGATCTACCAGCAGGAGTGTGGGAACGATGTCCTACAGGCTCCTTCTTAAGTTCTTGTTTATGCAAGAATGGATAAACTCACCACATGCAAGAGACTGTAGGCAAAATCTAATGGAGATAAACGAGCTTTCCTCAACAAAGCCCTCCCCAATTAACCTGGAGATTATCTAGGTTCATTTCCTTCAAATTTAGATGATAATAGGCCATTTTCTTGATTGGCTTGGGAGAAGACTCCTGCCTCTTCATTTGCTCCTTCTATTCAAGGGATATGAGAAGACTGTTACATTCAGGTGAGGGAAATTTATGAAAGTATGGAAATGGCTAAAAATTGAAGTATGCTAAAAAGTCTGTGTTCTAAGCGATTTCCACACCTACCACATATTGCACAGTTGGTGTGGGAATAAACAAACAAACAAACAAACAAATAAATGAAAAAATGATCACATATGTTTTTCCAGTCTTCATGTGCTTCAGGATTGTCTTTCTATTGCTCCCCAAGCAGCAGTAGTTTCTTCTCTCTAGATCATTATAGCAGCGTTTTGAAACACTAAAAGTTTGTGGTTAGAACAACCTTTCTCTTAATTGTCCCAACTGCTGTGCTATTGGAAAAATCAACCCATTTATAATATAGAATTACATACTTTAATGTGTGGGGCATATAATTGTCTCCTGCTTTCTCTTGTTGTCTGGAAATCGTAATATATTTCTCATGATTAAGTATTACTACAATCAAAGAACTAACTGTGAGCAGGGAATAACAAACATTGAAAATCTAGTCCATTTTAATAGCATATGTATTGATTGTTTGTAATTTTTCAGCAAATAATTTTAATGTACAGATGCACACTTGCTCTCTTAAGGATTTTGGGTTAATCAAAGAGGCATGGATCCTTATATTTATTTCTTGACATGATCAAGCAATGATCAAGGGCTTTTACCAAGACTTGATATAATCCTTCCTTCAGCATTGTTATAGGGTAGCTATTGCAAACTCTATATGGCTCCACATCTTGTGTATTGTGATAAACAAGAGATAGAATCAATAACACATTTTTTTACATTGCTGGTTTTATATGACATTGCATCAAAATCTTATTTCTCTCTTCTAGCAACAATCTCGAGACAACCAGACCATTTCCATGTCAATTTTATGCTGGTTGATAAAGGATTTTTATACAACCTGCAATGTTGCACATTTTTTTTAGTTAGCATCAATGTTCAGCATTGTAGTAAGATTTAAAATGGATTGCTGTATGTACTTATTTTAGTTTCTCTTGACTCTTTTCTTTTCACTTCGTTTTGTTATACTAACTGACTAATGGCCATAATAAGAAAATTAAAACTGAAATAATGGATTTTGGATATATAACCTCCCCTCACACAGCTATATGTCTTAACAATATTTACTTTATATGGCTATGCATTTCACAATTTGCCTGGATCCCTCCCTCCCTTCCTCAGTCTCTCCCTCTTTCTCTTTCTCTCTTTCTCATCTATCTATGTCGTTTTCTCATACATCTGCTGCATTAAAGCACCATTTAACCTTTAAGGTTTTTTTAATGAGAACATTGCTTAAAATTTTATAGAGAAAATAACAGAATATTGATTTTTTTTCTTTTTTCTTGCTGCTATGCCAAAGTAGAATAAGCTCAAAAGGATCTTGTCATTTAAATTCTTAAGATTCAAATTTAGATATCCATTTAAGATAATTAATACCCAAATGTACTTCCCCCACACACATACAGACAAACCTGTTTCTGGCATGTACTCTTCTGAATTCAAACATCTGACTAAAGACAAAGAATAGTTATTTTCTATCCCTTGAAAATAACAAATATTGAAGCAAGGTGCTATATCCATTTCAAAACGTGGAGACTTTCTTTGCTAAATATGAGGGCCAGCTTTTAACCAAACTCCATTTCTATATAGATACTATATACATAGTTTATACTATGGCCATTTTCAGTCTATCCTTTTTTATTTGTTGTTTATATGTGTATGAAATCCTAGTTAATTACCATCTACTTGTAACAAATAGTTATATTTGCCAGTTTCCCATGACAGAGCATGTGCACAACATACAATCTAAATAGAAAGGTAATCTATTGAAAATAAATTTGCTCTATACAGCCACCCAGTGTGTGCTCTCTACAAAGGCAGGTTTAAATAACCCCTTCACATATTCACAACTTCCTGAGGAAGTCA
>JANHFL010007825.1:0-30120 GCA_032468155.1 Oxyrhabdium leporinum
TGGTCATAAGTCACTTTTTTCAGTGCCATTGTAACTTTGAACAGTCACTAAATGAACTGTTGTAAGTTGAGGACTACTTGTACTGTAATTGTACAACTTCATAACCAACTTCAAGCCAATCTATTGTAGTTTTTCTGTTGTAACACATTCCCAGTGAAGACCACAAGGACGATACACATTTTTTTCAGCTTCTTCCCAGGAGAATAGAGTTATGACAACAATATTTCATCACACATAATTAGTAAAGTTGTACAGATGGCCCTAAATATAGAAACAAAATAATAGTACCCATATGTCAAAACAGCAAGACATTGGTCTCTTTAGTTCAGTGAAAAGAATAATGAGACTTATAAGAAATCAACTGTTCAACATAACACACCAAACACACACATACACACAGAGAGAAAATGTCATTAAAATGAATGACTTCAATTATGAAGGTAAATGAGTTTACTTGTTTGGGATATATTTTTATCTTCTAGACATTAATTAGGATATGATTGTTTAAGTTGTTATAGCAACCTGTGTTTTAGCATACAGTTTTAACACTTGTGTTGTTTATTTCAAGTACTATAGGAGCCTATAAATGCTTGTTTCTGTATTCAGTACAATAAAAAAGCAAAATAATTAGAGTGGTATCCATTCAATTGTTACAATGTGCTTCTTAAACCTGAGAGATAGCACTGGTTAGTTTGGTGAGAACTCAAAAGTGACCTAAGATTATTCTGGTTCTGGACCTGTTCTGTCTTTTAGGACTGAGCAAGAAGGATGCAAAATTGACAAAACAATGCTCCAATTTGATTGATATTGGTCTAATTCAGAATACTATCCTAAACACATCTACAGAGAAGTGCTATTAAACGTAACAGAACATTGCTCCCAGTTTAACTTACATTAATGTATATTAAGGTTGTACTGAACGTCAACTTATCTTTAGCCTCCTGATTAAAATTCATTCTGCTTGGAATCCAGATGGGAACATATTTAGCTGCTTTATATCTAGCAGATTCTTTGTGGTGTGGTCACTAGCCCAAACAAATTCCAGCTAGCATTCCATTCTTCCCCAATGGTCTTGGTGGGAAATCGTATTTCTGAGCAACTGGATTTGCATTCACTTTAAAATCTTTATGAGGTGATCAAGTGATCCCTTCTCCTCCTCCTCCATTTAAAAGCAATGGCTTTTATGGCAAGGACACTGCTTGGAAAAATGCAACTTTATTCCTTTGCTGCTTGTGACACTGCTTCGTCTTATTTATTTATTCAATTCATATTCTATCCATTTCATTGTTGAAGCAACCCAGATGACAATCTCAGGAAGCATTACAGCTAGTCCTTGACTTAAAATGGCTCATTAGTGACTATTCAACGTTACAACGGCACTGAAAAAAGTGACTTATGAACATTTTTCACACTTACAACCATTGCAACATCCTTATGGTCACATGATCAAAATTCAGATGCTTGGAAACGGCTTCATATTTATGACGGTTGCAATGTCCTGGGGTCATGCGATCAACTTTTTGCAACCTTCTGACAAGCAAAGTCACTGGGGAAGCAAGATTCACTTTAACAATAGTGTTACTAACTTAACAACTGCAATGATTCACTTAACAACAGTGGTAAGAAAAGATGTAAAATGGGACTAAATTCACTTAACAAATGTTTCACTTAGCAATGTAAATTTTGAGCTCAATTATGGCTATAAATTGAGGACTACCTATACAAAAGAAGCTGAACTCTTGAGAGATCCTCATATTGCTAGAAGCACATCAGCCTTTTTTTAGAGACTTCTTGATTATCTCATTAAATTCTGAAAATGCTGCTCTCCCGTTTGATCAATCTGAAGAATTTCTGCAGATATTTTAAATAAAATATTCAAATATTTCAGACTGAATATTTGTACCTAATATAATAAATAAAGCATGCTTCTTTGGTCTGCTAATCTCCACATAGATTTGAACAGAATAAATAAGAAATGTATATTTCAGTGTCTGCTGACTTGAATCAATCTGTATGCCTGGATGAGTTAATGCTTGTCTCCTACACCAGGGGTCCCCAAACCCCAGTCTGTGGACTGGCACAAGGCCGTGGCATGCCAGAAACCAGGCCACACAAACAAGTGAAGCCCCATCTGTGGGATGCAGGCAGTGTGCAAAACCATGTCCCCTCCGATCCACGGAAAAATCTCTCTTGGTGGAACCGGTCCCTGGTGCCCAAAGGACTGGAGGCTGCTGCCCTACACTACATATTCTTGCTTCAACTTTGATATCTCTATATGTTAATAAATGTAATTGTCAGCTTTCCAATGAAACTCCCCATTGTCCATTCAGCACTCAGAAACAAAGTTAGAATTTATTGAAGAAGTCATATTGGCACATCTGGGAAAACCTGAATCTGAAAGTTTCAGGTTTTCCATCCCCAAGAGAAAATAAAAGATCCAACCCCCTGTCCTTATCACTGATCACATGACCCAATCAAACGCCATCCCAACTGAAGCCCTTCCTCCAAACACTCCTCTTCCAGGTGCAGGTTAACATGTTCTTGACTCTCTATGAAAGAATGTTGTTGTGTCTATTTCCCCAGCTCTCTATGAATATTCCCACTCCCAATTTTCCAGGCTAATTGTGGCAACAAAATGTAGCTTCCAAGGCTGACACTGATTTTGGTGAAAAACATTTGTCCTGATTGAGACCTCATTGATGCAACTTGAACTGGGATTACTCCATGTTCTAATTTATCATGCAAAACCCTGGACAATGGCAGAGGTGGGAAAAGGAGGGATAGAGCCAGCCTTCTCTGATTCTAACTAAATAGAGCATAACAAATGTTTACTTTCAACCCATGTGACTGGTGTTCTGATGCTTTTGTCTTTAAAACAATGTTTACTTTTTAATATTGGAAACCGTTTTTTGAAATATGGAGATAGGATTTATAGATATCTCTCCCTCACTTCCAGTAATAAGCAGTTTATCATGTATAAGATGAGGGGAGTTTCTAGGTCAGATAATACAATTACTAACCACACTGCACTTCTGTTTAGCAGTTCCAATAAAGCCGCAATTCACGCTTCCAGAATATGTATTACCGGTACTGTACTTAAATGTATTTGCTCTAGTCGGCTGATATTTAGTTAAAATATTTAGCCCTGCTAATGGCTACAAACATTCCTTTTTAAAAAATCAATTGTTTAAAAGGAGCCTAGGTAGCCTATAAAAGTTACATACAAAATTATATTACTACTTTAATTATATTTTTAATTTAATGAAAATGTCAGTAATAAGTTAACATTTATTGAATGTAACATTGCTGCTTAAAATCAATCACCGAAGATCCTCTGGAAGAACTGTATTTCCACCTTCTGAAAGGCCAACAGTCACTGTTGTGTGAGAGGGCAATTTATTCAAAGTTACAACAGTGCTGAAAAAATAACTTAGCAATGGAGTTGCTGGTCCCAATTATCACAGAACAAGGACTATCTGTAGTGATCAGCCTCTTGAATCGTACTGACAAATTTACTGGTAACCAGAATGGCTCCCACAGCATTGATGCAATATCTACATTGATCTATTACATCAATGCTGCAGGAACTGCTCTGGTTATTCACGATTAACCACAGCAATTCTGCCACTACATAAGATTGTTCTACTTCAATTTAAAATAGATATGTGACAGATAGGAATTTGATCTGCAGTGTTATACATGAACAATACTTGACATAAGAGAGAAAACTATGATTGAATTTGACCAGAAAAGAAAAGAAAAACAAATAAATGCAATCACCTTTTTAGATTCAGCAATGGGCTAGCTGTTTGTCCATAATCCATCATTTTGTAACGTCCAACATGAAGAGGAACCTGAATTATTTTCATTCCTGCTATATGGATCCTTTTTGAAATAAAACATGGTAGGAAAAATCACTTCCTCAACGAGAAAACAGGGAAATGTACAATTGAAAAAGTAACACATCTATTTTTTAGACAGTAAATAATGCTTATCCCTTTTGAGAAGACTAAAAAAGCACTGACCACTTTTCTTTAGTCTTTTGAGAAGATTTTTTTTTCTTTCCTGCAACTGGGTTTCATGTGGATTTATGGAGTGGTTGGGTGATATTGTCTATACAAGTGTGTGTGGACAATTGAAAGCATGCTGTTAATTTTCTTTAAGGAAAATTTTGCAAGAGTGACTGCAAAACTAGTGCAGCACCAGGAAGGAAATACACAGATGAGAATCTTTCTCTTCAGGAAGTCACTTATATTCATGTATGGGAAAGAAAGCTTACTGTATATCATTTTAGAAATAAAATGAACAAGTCGAATTATGGATGGTTTTTCGTAAGTACAGAATTGAAGTTTGGTTGTGAAGTGAGAGGTGAATGATGCAAGAAAAACATGTATAAATATGTGATGCTAATATATAGTTCAACACTGAGCAGAAAGTTAGAAACTACGTACAATGACCTCTTGGTCATTTAATGCATTTATGGAAAAATCTATATGGAACATTTACAGTGGTGGAGATGGAAGCATAGATATACTTTTGTTTACAGATGATGCCATAAGCCAAAAAACCAAATTATATGAAATAAATGTCAGGTTATAGTATGTAAAAAAGAATGATATGAAAATTAATGTTTTGAAGACAAATATTAGTTGAAAATGGAGTTACACATAAAAGATGAAAAACTACAGCTAACAGATGATTTCTCATATAGCTTGGTATGCTTATTTAATGATGGGAAAAATGGTCTTACAATGGAAGAGTGTATCACCAATATTTTGACTGAATTCCAGTATGTACAAATTCTTACTTTCTGTGATGTTGTATAATTTGTCTTGGAGCTTGGCTCTCCCTGTTTAGATGAAGGAAGAGAGCGCAAAGAACTACAATTAAAAAATATAGAAGTCCCATGAACGGAACTCAAAATGCAGTTCTTGGACTATTCAATGTATGGCAGGAAAAATACTCAGTTATAATGTGTTTTAGCAGGAAAAAAACACGAAGATATCCTTGCATAGACTAAATAACATGTATGTGTTCCTCAAACTGTTCCTTAGTACTTGCTATGTTTCTGACTTAACTATGATTTTTTAAAAAAAAAATATTTTTAAGACTTAGCCTATAGTATAGGCTGTATTTCCAAGGTTGACTTTGGGCCCTATATAGGTCCCACAAAGATTCTTCGAAAACAATAGTTGATGGCAGCCCAAAGTTTGTCTTGTGGTACATGGGGTACTGTAATTGCTATAAGAGATGCAGTCATTAATTTTGTTAGGGTACCTATATCCTAATTTTTGAATTTTGAGATTATTCCATTGTTTCACTCTATATTATTTATTATAATAAAATGATATACCAAAATATTTAAGCATGTCTGGTACTGATCATAGTGAAAATATTATTTCTTGGTCATAAAGTGCTTGCTAAGCCTAGCTATTTTGAGGTCTTCATCAAAAGCTTTTGAGGATATTGTAGTTTTTATTATGTTGAGAAATGGTATAAAGAAGTCATCTGAAATAAAATGTAGTAAACTTTCAGTGGCTTTCTCTTAAATTACTTAATCTATTAACCTACCCATATTTTAATTCTATTAGATGACAATCTAAACTACACCTTTTGAACTAGCTGAAGGAAAAAGAATTTGATATATTGTGGAAAAAAGATTAAATACTGAATGGATGCCTATTAGATCTTCTGTAATCCAATAATGTTCCAAAGTGATTGTTAATAATGAAACTATTACAACTGACACGTACAATTTGGCAGCAGCTGCTATGCAGCAGGAATGTCAATTGTGCTAGAATTGCAGTTTCTTTTGAAAGGCATGGGCAAATGACAACATATAGTGAGTTTACTTGTGAGAAGCACTTCTTGAAATTGTGCTTATCCTAAAACATTATGATGCATGGGAAGAATGTTTTAATTTTAGGTATGTGACTCTGTAAAATCATACACAGCAAAGACGTTTTCCAGCATTTGATTGATTTAAAATAGTCCAAAGACTTAAGTGTTTATTACAGTAATAAAATAAAAAACAATAAATTAAACATTGTGTATATTGAACAGTAGCCAGTCCTAATAATCCTGGATTTATTGATACTAACAAAATCATCAGATGGGCTCTTAAATTAGACTTAAGAATTTTAGTTGAGAGCTTCCCTGTGTAGTCACCCATCACTAAGACAGGTTATTGTATCGGGAGCTTACAGAAGTAAAGCAGTACAATACTTTTTAATTTAGTGTATGGACTGTGATAAAATCACAAAAATGTTATGTTTTGGTACCGAAGCTAATTTTTCAAAATATGTATGTGTGTGTATGGATAAGCTTGCTAATGAAATATCAGCATAGCTTATTGACTATTGGTTGATTAAAAAACAAAGATACACAAGTTTTGGAATAAAAATGAGTGTTTTGGGAAACAAGCAAAGGATGTCAAAAAAATGCTAGTAATTTCCTAGTAAACTAGAATTAATTTTTATACAATTCCAACTGAATAGATATTTACTATATTATAACCTGACTGACATGGAATTGGGAAGATAACTTGAAATACTAAGATAAGCAAGACAATAATATGTGATGATATTCAGATCCATTTCAACCTTTAAAAATGATGTTTATAATATGTTGTAAGTACAAAATATAATGATGGCCTTGGCTTCATTTTTCTTCAAACAATTTTAGGAAGAGGTATAAAATGGCATTATTTGATTGGAGAATACTTTCTACATATATAAATATTCACTATCAATAGCTGATGAAAAAAGGATGTCTTTGTTGCTTCTTTAACACCCACAATATTTATCTTGCTTATCTTGTTTAAAACTTTAATGCTTGTACATACTTTAAAATTTTAGTAAATGAATACCTTTCTGCAATGTCATTATCTTCATCAAGACGCTCCCAGTATGTGTTTGGAAACCCATTTATCTTCATGTAATGGTCTGGGGTCAAAGCAGTAACACCACCAAAAACAGATGAATATGGCAGGCTGCACAGAAAAATAAACTTAAGGTAATGCATGTGATTTTAGAAATAAAGAGACACGGATTCATCATACAAGCAAATGCACTTGGATACTTTTTCTTTAGTCCAGCCCTTTCACACCTGTACAATATATTGCATTAATTAGAATTCTATTGTTGATGCTTTTTGTTGTACTAAACTAAAAATGAACATAGGAAAATCAATGTGCTGTAACAATTAAAATTCTGGACTGGGACCAGAAAGACACGCGTTTAAATTTTTAATAGGTGACTAGGTCAATTATTACTTTAAGGCAGATATACTTTATAAGCTGTTGTAGTTAAGATAATATAACAGAAGAGACCTAGAACCCAGAGAAAAGGTAGTTATGCAATAATTAAATTGTGAAAGAATTATTATGGAAACTTCAAGCCTTCAATAAACTTAAAAACAAATTCTAAATAATTCTGAAATAGATATAAATCCTTTTAGATATATAGGACTTATGTCTAAATAATTACATTTAGTCTCAGAGTTTAAAACACAACTAGGAAAATATTTCAGCATCTGAATTTACCCATATTGCAAATTAAAAAGTGGCTATGATTTCTGAAAATCATTGCTTGAGTGTCAAATAAAATAAGCTCATGCAGTAACTTTTTAAAAATAAAACACTTATGTGGTGCCATACTTAAGTATAATTCCTAAATGTTTAAAATGTTATTCAAAAAATGTATAAATTCAATCCAAATGAAAATAGATCTCCTGAACAGAATATGAAAGGTTCTAGAATTAATTTTTAAAAAGTGAGTGCATAAAAACCTATGTTTATACATTATACATTACTCAAATAATGAATTAGTAAATATATTCAATAAACCATGTTTGTTCAGATTATGTTATTTCATAAGATATTTACTCTCATATTCTTAGACATTACCGGTAATATAACTTGTCAATAGCAGTGGATAAATGTTTGGGATATTTATCACAGACATAAAGATTATAGTCATTTTCTGGAATAAGATCCATATTATGTAGAAGCAGACAGTCCCAATCATTGTCTTTCATAGCTTCATGGACGCCAACATTAAGGAGCTTTGCTCTGTTAAATGGACCAGTTCCAGCCTGGAAAGAAAACATGCCACTCAATCAAGTAACATAGCAACATTGAAGTCTGACAGCAATGACGCTTCATAATATCTGTATTGTATTCATTTTACAAAAAGCTTCTGATGTGATTGGATGAGTTGTGTTGGTATTGGATGATCAGTGGTTGTGAAAATTGGATAATCTGTTAGTCCTATATTCATAAAAGATAAAATTAATAATTTATCTGTGATTAACATACAATCTGAATACTGGGAAAAGAGCTAGGGAGGAGAGACAAAGTAGAAGGAGAACTGTGTTAGTCTAAGGTAGCAAAAAATAAAAAATAAAAATCAGGAGTAACAGTATTTCTGACTAAATTTCCATAAGATGCATAAGCTTAATGAGCTTTTGCACCCTTTACTAGAAGCACTCAGATGCAAGATAAAGGGGCTGAACAGTGAGCAGATAAAATAGAATAGGAAGAATAAGAGGTAATACAAATTCACAAAAACAGCAAAGGACATACAATTTGAAACAAGAGAAAATCCATCAAACACTCAGACAAGATTCTTAGAATCATCAGAACTAATAAAAATAAAAATATATTTTTTAACCTATTCCAGTTCCTTGGGGAGGACTTTATAGGTGGATAAAATGCCAAATCTAGCCTAAACATCTAGCTAACTATGCAATGAACTATATAAAAAAAGAATGTATTAAATTTGTATGCTGCCTGACTTTCAATGACCAGGTGGCTCTAACAATCAAACAGAAATTACAAAAAACTGCCACAAAAAAACCCACACATTAAAAATAAAGCACAATTGAGTCCATCACTGAAATCATGGGTAAAAAGCCAGGTCTTCATGACTCTTCTAAATAACAGAATACAGTCCATTTGGTTCTCAGATCTTGTATTCAGTATTCTTGTATTCAGTATTTAGTATTCTAAAGCTATGCATGAAATTGGATTAGTCTACTGTAATATATAGAATCATCATATTTCATTTAATATCTCTAAAATACATGTTTGATTTTAAATTAGACACTCTCCCAAATGCCCTAAAATTAAATAGTAAAACTAACAACTTTCAAATGAGCTTTTCTATTCAGTATTCTATTCTATTCCTATTAACAGAAAATATAAATGGAACATTATTTCAAAGGACAATCAGTACAATGATTTGGCTAAGGCTGTAATCATAATTTCTCCCAGACTTAGAAACTTTGATTTATTGGAATATGAACCATGCATATTTTAAAAAGTGTTTTCACTGTTGAGATTTCATCTTTCTTTATAACATATTGAGCAGTTTCTACTTTTATGAGGACTTTAAAGCACTCTATGTATTTAGGCTTCTCAGAATCTATATACTAAAACTCTTGTGTCTATAACCTTTAACTGAAATGATACACCATAGGCAAAACTGTTTCAACCAAATGGGTACCTTAAATGGGCTACCTTACAGAATGTGTCAAAAATCAAGGACCCATGACTGCCGTGAAATTAAAATTTGAAAAATTTTATAAAATACTGTCACATAAAAAAGATATTTAATGACATAATATAAAATGTCACAAAACGTTTCCTATGGTCAGCTCCTAAAGTTTGACTGCACTATATATTCAATGTAGGCTACTTTCAAGGCAGATGTTTCTCTGAATATCACCCTGAATTTTTAAGAAATTTTCAAGACATGCCCAGCCACCATTCAAGGCTTAACGTATATGGAAATAGCTCTGAAATGATGACCCAAGGGATCATGGATTTGTCCAGTTTTCAAATCATATTGACTCAGAATATGAAGCTGGGGAAGGCCTGTCCAGACCTGCTAAGATAGTCAATAGAACTATATATAACTATTTACAGTATCATCAGATACCACCTGTGCTCAACTACAGAATTGCTTAGTAGTTTGGCTTACCTGATGAATCAAGTAGATACAATAGCTAAGCTGTTGACGTTGGAGAAAGGGATGAAGGTAATAGAGAAATTGGTGCAACTGCTTTTCACAGTTCCTGCATGGTACAATTAGAGCAGTTTTGTAATGGGCTAGACAATGAGGAGGGCTGTAACAGCCACCCAATTGGACATACGGATTTTTGTGGATAATTGTTCTTTCACTGTGTAGTGTATCAAAGGTGATGCTTAAAAGTCCAACTGCATAAAATATTGATTGACAAATAAGAAAAAGAAAATTATGAAAAACTTAGATTTGTTCACAATTCAAAAAGCACATCTGAAAAAAAGATGATTTTTACTATTTTTTGTCTAGAAGTATTTCTAAATGTACTCTCATGGAAAATACTGGATGTTATTTTATTAAACAGTGTTTTAACATTACAACAAGGAGCCCACATGAACTTTGGATCTAAACTCTCCTATCCTTCAGCATAGCTCTTAAAATTTCTTTAAGTATGAGTTACTCAAGTAAGCCATTTTCAAAGTTCCAATTTGTCTTCTTTGGGGTCAATTATACAAATTTGTCTATGCTAGAATATTTTGCCAAGCAGCAGTTAATATAAAACAAAAGATTTTCTGAAGCCTATCTTACAGTCATATTAGGAAAAGGTGATTAAAAAGAAGTGAAAACTGTTATTATTGTAAACACTAAACCATGTCCCATTGATTTTTTTCTCTATGAAAATCTGCTCATTAAAAAGTGATTAAACATCTTTCTTACAAAACTTTTTGAATTTTCAGTTCTATCATATTTAATCTAGGTCTACAGATTTTTCCATGGTAAGTAAAATCACATAATGCATATAAAGTACATAGAATACAATTTCCAACTAAACCATTCAGATCAAGTCAGATATTACATGTCTTGTATTTGGATTGGAAATTCATAATGGCATTGAAATACGTAATTTTACTGTAAAACCAATGATTTCCAAACAGGAGTAAAATTCAGCAAAAAGCAGTTGGTCTAGCTGGCACTTTTTGACTGCTGATCAAAATGAGTTGGGCAAGCTTTGTGGAATAGAATGGAGGATATATTGTATTATGGTTCCCTTGCCTTTCTACTTACTTTACCATACTGTTATCTCTGTTTTGTATTTAAACAAAATACCAGACTATAAACATTGAACACAACTACTGAAATTAAAAACAAAAGGTTTACATATTCATCCAAAACTATTCCTAATGCATTAGTGCAAGTAAAACACTGTATAATTGACTAGAAAAAATAATTTGTACAACAATAAAAAGACCTGTACTTACTGTTTTGCCAGAGATGGGAAAGGAAAGCAGCTGAGATTATCATTTTACTATATTATGTTACATTTTAATCTTATTATTGTTTTAGGACGTCTGTAAACAGTATCAGGATCAGGTATGATTCGAATGAAATATAAGCCTAGTCAAATGAATAAACTTGCTGTCATTTTACAAAACTAGTCTGCATTATTTTGACCTACCATGTAGCAAACAGCGACAGCAGCTATTAATGCATACAGTGGTAGTAGCAGTCATATTTGCAGCAATGAGTGACTTCCCAAAAGCGAATAGGGGAAATCTATACCAATTATTGTCTAGTAAGTCTTAGGATTTTGTGTAACATGGTGCACTTCTAATCACCATTGATAGACAAGAAGACCAAAAGTAACCACATATCAGCTTATTAAGGAAACCGGAAAAAAATACCCTGTATTGTGCGTATCATTTTATACATACCAAGTATGTTTGACTGCGGTGTACAAGTCTGTATAGTGGTCTTACGAAGAGCAGGAGTAAATAAACTAAGATTTATATAGACATCCTCTGATTTTGAATAGTCCAATGACTTATGTATTTCTAAATAACCCTGAAATAAAACTGAACTGCTGCCTCGGTAAAGTATCAAGACGAATATAACTTGAAAGATTACCAAGAGAAGCAGAAAGCAAGAATTTTCTGCTCGGGAAAAAATCATTTTCTTCATAAAGAATTTACTTTAGTTCTTCAGAAGTTTCCAGTGTTTTAACTTTGCAGATACAGTAGCTAAAGTTTCAGTAAATGACTCTTTGTGGTAACCGAGTATGGAAATCGTCATTTTTTGGAAGTATTCTAGATTCTCAGCATTGTTTCTTGCAACTCACAAGACGTTCTAGATCAAATGCTTTATATTTTAACCATCTTTGTTGAATCGATTCTTCCATTATCCAATCTGCAATTATAAGAGAAAAGCAATAAAAATGTGGTAATATAGAGCTTAAATGCAATAACTCTTCCAATTGTATATTGGATTTATACACCAATTATATACCAAATTAGTTATATATTATATACCAATTATATACCAAAATAGTTATGCATGCCTAGTATTGATGCTCAAATATTATAGGAATTCCTATCTTAATATTCAATTACAATTATAATTATACAATTCTGAGGCATTCCTCAAAATATTTTTTAATATTGAGAAATGTCTTTTAAAAAGCATTTTTTCTTCTCTCCTATTACTCTACCAACACAATTAAAACCCCCTCCTGGTTTAAAATCAGCTCATTTTCTGAGTAGATTGGTTGGGGAAAGCCTGTAGTTCTACATTCAATCTCATTTATATTCTCGTTTTCTGTTTTTGCTAATCAAGAATATTTCTTCAGTACTTTTTGGAGATGCTGTTTTAATTACATTAACTCAAACATACATCTCCAAATGTTGCAGTTTCTCCTTCAGGTTCAAATGTTAATTTGTTGATATAAATTATAGGATAGAGTGAAATCTAGTTTAGTGCTCTTTACTTTATCTGCCTCATGCATCTGAAAATACATGCTTCTTCCTTAAGGATAAAAAGTTGAACATAGTATTGGAATCAGCTTCTGGCTACTACTCTTTTTTCCAGCGCTAATTCGAAATGGTCTTTGATTCCAAAGTTGACAAAATAACTTGAAATAGCAGAGATTCACTTCTTATTAATAAGCATGGCATATTCACTGCTACATCTGATCCCTATAAAATGTTGTTCAATTTAAGCTAAAAAAAGGGATGTACTAAAAAAGATATACAGCTTTTACCACTAGCCAAACATTTGTGTTTGTGTCCACGTTTTCCTCACAGAAATCCTTTCTTCATAACTTTTTCCAATTTGTTTTATTTGTGTTTGTGTGTGTGGGGGGGATAAGTGTGAACATTTAATTTTGGGCTGGGTTAAGTGTATAGCTAAGAGAAAATAATCTGTAATATCGCAGACTGGCAGGCTTGGCTAATATTAAAAGTACATATGGTGGGGAAGCTGAAGTTCTGAGAGGAATAACACATAACTTTATTCCAGCACATTTTCTTTTATTCGTCAGGGAAAAGCCACCATGTGAGGGAAAGAGGAAAGCAAATATTTATCACGGTATTTCTATCAGTGCTGAGGAAGGCAAAAAAAAAAGTTGTAACAACTCGCCCTCCTCGCCAAGCAAAACAATAAACTTTGTTACAATTCTCCTGCCGGTCCAAAGCACCCGTCAATTTTAACTCAGAAACGTCCTTCTCCAAGAATTTTTGGAGGGAGAGCCTGTGACTTAACTTTCTCAACGCTTGCCGCGGAATTGGGCCCAAGATAAAGGAAAAATAAAAATTAACTACTTTTTGCGGTGCTGTTTTCGCCTGCCTGGTGAATTAAGCTCACAATTCCATCACTTTCCCCCACGCCGTCGCCGTTCGAGTTCACCTTCTTCCAATCCGAGAAGTAGCACCCCGTAAACCCCAACTTCTCCTTCCTCGCCCCCAAAACGCACACAACTCAGAAGCCTCACCAGCGAAGCGCGTCAAACCGGGGAAGCGAAACCGCCCTACTAGCCCGCCTTCGAAACACGCACGAGGCACTTCCTAGAAGCGGCCTCAGTGGGACCACGCCCCCTTTTCGTTTTATTCTTTAAACGAAGGAGTATCTAGGACTACATGTACCAAGATGCAATGCCACATCTAGGCCTCCCCCGAGTTAAAGCAGGGTATTCTGGGAATCAGAGCCTGGAAGAAAAGGCTTTTCCATAAGCGCCTGTCGTGGGAGGTTTGCGTTAAGATGTGCGTGACGCAAAGCGGTGATACAGACTTTGGCTTTCCTTTTAGATTTTAATTTTTTTTAAATGACATACACGTGCCCTTTTCGTTCCTGATATAAATAGCACCGCATATATTCAAGTTGTCATGGTTTGCATCCCATGCGAAAACCAAACCAAACACGTTATGGCTTACCGTATGTAAAGTCAAAGTATGCTTTTTTTAAAAAAAGTCAATCCCACTGAACTTCATCATCCTCTCAATCAAATGCGCACTCGTTATAGAGAAAGCAGTATTAAAGTTTATGAGACCGACTTTTGTATAGGGGATGGGAAAAGTGAAGAGGACCAGCCCTAGGAAGGGATCTAGGTGTCCTACTGGGCAACCACTTAAATATGAGCCAGCGGTGTGCTGCAGCTGCCAGAAAAAAAGCTAATGTAGTCCTATGTGCATCAACAGAGGGACAGTATTAAGGTCATATGAAGCATTAGTATACTTTATACTGCTTTGGTAAGACCACACTTTGAACTAGTGCATCCAGTTCTTGATCACAGTGATTAAAAAAAAAGATGGTGAGAAAGGGCAGAGAAAAACAAAGATGATTAGGGGGCTGGAGGCTAAAACATACGATGACTAGTTGCAGGAACTGGGTATCTAACAAAGAGAATGACTAGGGGTGACATAGCAGTCTTCCAATATTTGAGAGGCGGTCACAGAAAAAGTACCTGCAGGCAGGACAAGAAGCAATGGATGGAAACTAATCAAGGAGAAATCCAATCTAGAATTAAGGCGAAATTTCCTGACAGTTCCAACCTCCCTTACAACTCTGTTATTCTGTATGTCAAATTTTTTACAAAGAATACAATCCTCAAAATATTTTTTCACTTATCAGGGAAATATACAACTGTATAAATAACAATTATTATAGGGTTCTTTAAGACTTTTAAGAGGCTTGTGACAGCAGAGGACTGATTTCTCGTTTGATCCTTTCCTCTTCCACTTGGTTCTCACTGCATTCTACATCAATATAGTTTTGTTTATTTTTGTTTATGTAAGTCAATAATCTAAAATAGACCCATAAGTGGGAAAATCTGAAATAACTCTTGCTATTATATTTTAACTGGCTTGTTTTTCTGCCTTTAATGAAAAATGTTGATTTATCTGATTATTTTAAATATTCAGTCATAATTGATATAATGATTATGTGCCATCAAGTCATTTTCCACCTGATAGTTTTTCTCCATGAACAATTTTTGGCCTGCAAAAATTGGATGACCATTAGATGGCACCAAATATTTAGAGTGTTCTATATCCTTTTGTCACCATCTTATGGTAATTTTGATTTTGCACCCTTAATACTGCAGCCCTAATTGCACTACTGTATGATATTATGATAGCATTGCATGAAGCATTCTCATTGTCTTTTGTCTTTAAAAAGCACTGATTGGCAGCTGCACTGCTAGTAGAAGTATTAAATTATCTTTATTTTATGACTGCTTGTCAAACCCAGAACATTTTTGTCAAAGGGAAAATAGAAACCAAATAAATCCCTATAATTAATTTTTACTCAAAGTACAATTCTAGATATTACACTTAATTTTAATCCACAGCTCTCCAGATGTCTCACACTGAAAATCCCATACTCTTATCTTCCAACTTTTAGCTATTGTTCTATTCCCAGGGTGAACTTATTTATTTTTATTTTGTGTATGTGTATCTGTGTGTCTGTGTCTGTGTGTGTATTTTGTGCTTTAGTGTTGGCTCCAAGTGAATGCCTGGACAAGTCTCTGCAATTTTTTGACAAGATTTCAGAAGTGGTTTACCTTTGCCATATGCCAATTAAGAAAGGGAGTAGAAGCATGGATAATGACCCATACAGCAATCAGGAGAATAGAAATCTTTGAAATGGATCAAATGTGTACAAAATGAGATGTTCCTCTAAGGAATAGGCAAAAGTGGGGAAATTGTGAATAATAATTAAAAAAGGAAATTGAAATTGTTGGGTCACATGATATACAGTGAGTAACATCAACTATCATCAATTAATTATGCAAGGAAAGATTCAAGAGACATGCACCACTGGATATTATACTTTGGCTGAAAAATCTACATGCATGGTTTGGCCAAAATGTAATTTTGTTCAGGACATGAATATCAAAAGACAAATCGCATTGACAGTTGCCAACCTCCACTAGGAAAAGAAGAGTTAACATTAATTGGATGATTTAACAGGAAATTTTAATTTTTTGCATCCTCCCAGATCCTACTTATAAAAGAATCATTTATTTATTTGATTGATTGGTAAGCCGTCCATTGCAAATTCATGACTCTGGGTGTCAGCAAATAATTATCTATGCATGAATTTCAGTCTTTCTGAATTAAAAGTTGATTTTTTAAAAAAATTAACTGTTCCCACTGAAGCATGTGAAGGATATAGTAGCTATTCCACACATCTACTGTGGGATTTAAAGGAGGAAGAAGCGGAAAAAGAACAATATTATTCCAGATTTTATGCACCGAGCAAGAAACTATTTTGCTAGCCAAAAACCTGTCTTTCTCATTTTTTATGCATCTGCTTTAAAAACTAAAGTGATGCATTTTTGTAAAGAAATGGAACTAAATACAATCTTCAACAGAGCTTGAAATTAAGTTTGTGCAAAGTACTGTAAATATCTGAGGAAGGTGACAGCTTCTGTCCCCCAAATATAGCCTTCAGATATGTTTTTCCTTTAAATCAAAGTGGAGTTGGGTGAAAGATGTTATAATAAAAATACCTTACCTATTTAATCAAGTATACATCAATAGAAACAGGAATGCTGGACTGAAATCTATTCTGCAACTTTCCAAACTGTTTCTTCTTCCTCTGCAAAAAATGACTCTGTTTTTCTACTTTATTTTCAGGGCATTGACTGGAAAATTTTAATTTTTTTGTTCTGGTGGTAAATTCTTTGGGCTTACTTTATACTTGCAAGTAATAAAGTGCATACCTGCTAGCTTTGCTTTAGTTACACATCTCTCTGAGGCTTCGCTAGCTGCCCAAACTTCTCAGGCTAAGAAAGATCAGTGGAGGAGGTCACACACCATGCCATTCATTGAAATTTCCACAGGAAACATTATGATACAAACTTTAAACACACCATCATTAGACGTGTTGCAACTAAGTAGAAGACCCATCTTCCAATTTATGAGAATGTGCCTGAAGTTCTCTTCTTCTGTTAAAAGAGATCCTGAAAGAGAATTCTCTTTGATCGAATTGAATGAAGGCTGATAGTTTCCATCATGGCACAAAATGATAGCTTGGTGGCTCTAGCAGCATAAAGCTCTGTATCATAGCAGCAGTGGTGTCTGGTGGAGAAGACAAGGAGTGGATCAGATTAATACCAGTGTTGTGGTGTTATACACATGCAGATCAAAAGAGGTAGAGTGTGGTGATGCTACAACACTGTCTTACCTCAGTTATTCTGGCCAAAGCTACAAGTTTCTTGAATACTATACTATACAGACACGGGGATGGTAAAGTCAGAATGGGAATTCAGTTTCTGCTCTCATTAGACTGTTCTACACCTTTGGACTTAAGACTGCTGCACTTCTGGATATCCCAATCATGTTTACCTGATCGCATTAATAACATTCTGACACTTTTCTCTTGTCCAGTGAATGTTCCTTGTTTATGTTCTCAGTAATATTTTGTGACAAAAAGAGATTCTTTCCTCAAATATTAAATCTGATTCTTCCATATGGTCTTAGAATTTTTTTTTACTGCCATTGGATATACATCCCCATTGCTTCTGATGTCAGAATTTCTCTGCAGAAAAATATAGAAAATATGCAAAAATATAGAAATCAGAGTCCATGGAGCAGCATTAGCATTGCAACAGAAAGTGACTCTAACACCTGTTTGGTAAAAAGAAGTTGGTTTTTTCCCCCATTGACAAAGAAGAATCCTCAAAACAATCTTTTCTGTAGTCTGGAGTACTAAATGCTAATCATAATAAAGATGCTGAAGAGACAAATGAGAACAAAAGAAAGATCGTTTTTTCTTTCACAGATTTGGAGTCATAGATGATTAGGAAAATAATCTATCACAACATAGATTCTTTTCCTAATCATAGATTTCAGAGTTAGAAAAGACCATTTAGGTCATCAGATCCAAAGTCCTGACAGGAATACAAGTATCCCTGACAGATGCCTGACTAGCCTCATCTTGAACACATCCAATGATAGGGAGCCTATCCATGATTAATGATTCTTCTGTAATTGATAGGAAGATTTTTCTATTGGTATCTATCTTTCTATAATTTGAATCCATTATTCTATATTCTGCTTCCTAGGAGAATGTAGAGAAAGTCTTGTTTTCTTTTATATCACATACTTTCAGGTATTTGACATAGCTGATGTTTGACATATGACATTCCTCTTCAGTTTTCTCTTCTGGCTAAATACTTCTTGTTTCTTCCATCAATCTTCATATAATTGAGTTTCTAGTTCTAATCTTCTGATCATTGTCCTTCTTGGAACCTGTTCCAGTGTGTCTCAATCTTTCCTAAAAATGTGGTGCCAGGAACTGGACACAATAATTTATAATAATAACATTCTTGACAGTTAATTGGATGTTTTACAGATACATAAGCAATTTAAAAACAATTACTCAAAACCATAGAGATACTCAATTAATACTTTGAGACAAAAAAGTATAGAGTGTACAAACAATATCCAGGAAGCGGGGGAGAGAGCAGATTTTTAAAGCACTTATTAATGCTGGTCCCTGATCCAGCATCTAATGAAACTAATATTTCACCATTATGCTTCAGCCTGGGGGCTTGGCAATTCTGCAACATATTGAGACCTGGATAACATCTGTGCATGCAGAAACAGGCATATGGTGATACTCTCCATCTTCTGCAGTCAATAATGCCTTCTGGTAAAAGGAGCCCTTCCTAAGCAAGCTTCATAGCTGCCTGTCACTGACCCCTGTTGACTTATTGTGACTAGCTAAAGGCAGCCAGAAATGGAGAAGGAGTAGTACTAACAATCTTAGGTTTGCATGTATAATTCATTATTTAACCTAAATATATGTGATTAAATATTATTGTTCTGTATCTTATGCACATGCATATTTATATATGTTTATTGACAGTGGATAATTATAAAAGATAACATTGATCAATGAGTAAATAAATATACTGACAATGCAACACAAATGTGTGAAGTATGGGAGATAAGCAGATATGCAATGCAGCTTCACAAGAATGTTAGAAACTCAGGCTGTTCTGCAGTATTTTGTTGCAGATCTCAACCTCTGTATTTTAAATGAATATGTCTATGAGATCTCAGACATCACAGAAGTCAAAAAGAATCAGAAAGACGTTGCTTTCTTGTTTTCAAGGAATTTGCTTTTCATCATGAGCTTGTCATACTTTACTGCATATATATTTAGAATGCAGTTACATGGCAATGTGGTTTTCTTATGTAATTACTATGTTTCATCTTATTGTGAATACTAGTTCCCCAAATGATATTATCACCACTATGGTCTATATGCTACTAAAACTGTTGTTGTCATGACCTTTAAATGGATGAAATGGTACATCATACGGAAGCAATTTTTAACTAAAGTACCTCAAATGCACTAACATGTAGAATGCATCCAGCATCCAAAATCCAGCACCCACAACACTTAAGGAAATGAAATTTGGGAAAGTTGTAACTGATTCATGCTACTGCTGGGGTTGGACTGCTGCAGTGGTCATGGGATGAAATAGCAATAGCATTTACACTTATATACCATTTCACAGTGCTTTACAGCCCTCTCTAAGCAGTTTACCGAGTCAGCATATTGCCCCCCAACAATCTGGATCCTCATTTTACTGACCTCAGGAAGATGGAAGGCTGAGTCAACCTTGAGCCGATGAGACTTGACCTGCTGAATTGCTGGCAGTCTGCAGTCAGCAGAAGTAATCTGCAGTGCTGCATTGTAACCATTGTGCCATCATGGCTCTTCAAATCTGCTTCATTTGCACTATCTACTGTGGCTTGATGAATCATCCAAGGCAAGGCCAAAATATTGTGATATATTTGTGTAAGCTGAACTTCTTAACCAAAATGAAAATCCAGAGCTGCATATATTGAAGCACATGATCTATGATCCATATTGCAGCAGAAACTCAGCATGTTGGAAAAATGGTAGATGCAGTAAGGGATATCAGAAGCCATCCAGTAACGTACAAGATGTGGCTGACAATGATTCCTATGCTATCTGAAGGAGACAGCCTTCAGAAATGGGAGAATGTGAAGGACATCAGGCAGGACATACTATTAAAACTTTGGTTCCTGTAACTTTTAACTGAGCAAAATGGTGCAACATAGGGCAAACTTTTTAAATCAAGATAACTCAAATGGGCTAACTTACAGAATGCGTCCAAAATCCAAAACCAATGACACCAATAGAATTGAAATTTGGCAGGTTTTATAAAACATTTTAGGACAAAAATATTTTCATAAAGCAATTTATGAATAATACCAAATATCATAAAAAGTTATTTGCAGATATTTAGGTGTACTATAGAATTCAACAGATACATCTCTGAATGTATCCCAACATTTCCAGTGAAGTTATATTAGAACATCTGCCATTGTTGAAGGTATTAAGGAATCTGATAAAGGAATATCTCTGAAAGAAAGACTAAATGAGAGGGAGGGAGGGAAGGAAGGAAGGAAGTTCTATGTGCTATTCAATTCAACACAGGCTATTTTCAAGGCAGATACATCTCTGAATATCTTCCAACATTTCAAGTGAAAGCATAATATTAAAAGCTCTGCCTTTGTTAAAGGCATTGAAAAAATGGTAAGGAAATATTTCTAAAACAAGTCACAGATTGTCTAGTTTATTTTTAAAAAAATGAATATGTCTCTTACCATTCATCTGCTTTTGTTCCTTCTCTAAACACCGGGTTCTTTTCATTAAATAATATATTTGGGTAACATGGTATCCAAGCACTGAAACAGTTTTAATCTAGATGAAGGATGCCTTCTTGTTTTGTCAACTTCCTTTGTTGTAGTAGTTGTGATGATTCGAACAAATAATCTCATTGAAACGATTCTCTAAAATAGTCTTCGCTTTTGTGATTATGTGAGAATGAGTTTGCCAGAATGTCTTTCCTATAGCATTTTCTGGCTTCAAAGATTTATTTGAACATCTACGGTACAAAACTGCTGTCACTATAACACATTTTTATTTCTGATATTTTGCGAATAAGTTTGGCAGAGAAAGAAATGAATTTGTTATTCATGAAGTCTTTGAATCCACAAATATATGCATGATTGGAACTTGATTCTTTTCCCTCTTTTATGAATACACATATTTTCATGAAGCGAAAACAAGAAGATTGCATAGCCGTATTGCAATAAGGCATTTATTTTTTGATATTTGTGTACATTCTTTCTTCAGACAGATCGGGTGTTGTTGTTGTTGTTGTTTTAAAATATTTTACAACACTGGAAACTTATTTTTATTTCATTGATATTTTCCCTTACAAGTCTTTCAGCATGGCCATCCCTGGAGAAACAGGATTATGGTGTACGAGGGAGGAAAGTAAAGGCAAACATTTTAGAAGTAAATGCTAATAATCTCTAACAAACTTTGGTAACAAATTTCTACCTTCTATGCTATCTGTATTCAAAGCAGTCTATCTTCAACCTGCATTTTTTTTTCCAAACCGGCATAACTCTGAAAAAATAAACTAGAGATACAATCTAAAAGATGCTTTTGTAAACTGAATAGGGGAAAAAAAATATAAAGAATCTATTGTTTCTTGTTCAGAGCAGAGAATTCATGGGCTAAGTAGGCTGAATCCTCTCTAACCCTAAATCATTTGCTTATACTGAATCTGTTTCCAGATTAAAAGATAAACCAACTACAAGTATACTTCATAAAAGTATGACTTTCGACATACACATGCTGTGTGGCCTACACATCAACCTAAAATTTGTTTAACCTTAATTAATAAACCACAATTAGTTGCATTTGCAAAATACAGTCACATATATTTGTGTATGTATGTATGTATGTATGCGTATCTGTGTGAATACAGACTTCCTCAGTGAACACATCTGCATGTGCCAGCCTACCCACACACAGACACACACAAACACATAATTTGACACAAATATATAAATGGAAACAGAGTATTTCCTTCCCCCCCCCCCCGCAATTCCAATCCCAGCAATTTTTCTATCAAGTGCACACAAACAAACATATTTTAAATGTAAACCAAACAAACATTTTAAATGTAAACCAGCCACTTAACAGCAAGAGTTCTCAGACTAGGGAAAATATAGCAGTTGTTTGGTGAAAAGGACGAGGATTGCAAATGACATTTGAAATGGATAATGGTGCGAAGAGAATATCCACTCTTGTAACAAAGAAGCAGGTATCTGCCTATTAGAAATTCATTTACCCCTGAATTACTGGGTTAAATAATGAGTTCCAGTTCTAAATTCAACAGATTCAGGCTTCACTGCATAGAAGAGCCTGCCTTCCATCTGATTCCTCCCTGATTTCTTTCTACCTGTCAAACGTAACAGAGATTCTGTGAACAGGGCACATTTTTTCATTATGTTCACCATTTATGTATTATGCTCTGTGCTAATAGCTCAAGATAAATAGTTGATGCTACATTATGAGAATGGAAGATGTTCTTCTAAACATGACAGTCTACATGCCAGGTTTTGGAATGTATGACTCATCAAACTTTAACGAAGTCAACATTTATTCAGCTAAATTTGGGGAAGGTCATAGTTTTTACAGAGGTAAAACAATAACGTAAACATTACCCCAGAAGAAATTGAGAGCTTATTCACATTGTCTATCATCAGAATGTTCAGAAGTTGTCCTAGCATCAAAACGTTCTGGCAACTGTTTCTGAAGGGCAGCATCCCTATTAATCTTTCCTCATTGCCGGAATGTGTTTTTTTGCTTCCCTTGGCTCTGTGCTTAAACCTGGGGACCCTGGTGTGGGACAAGCCCATTTCTTGGTGATGTTCAATGTTCAATTGTGACTTTATACTTTGTTCCCACTTGCTATGGGAAAATGGTTATTTAATTGTTTACATGTTTTTAATCATTATTTATATTGTTATTTGCCCAGAGCCATGTATGTATCTAACTCCACTAAATAATAATACTAATAAATAATAAATATTGTACTTTGATGTAGCTATTCCAAGTAATGTGCCTTTTACAAATGACTGGTGGTGATTTTTCAGTGCCAATGATGTTCAAGTGGTGATCCAGGTGTTTTGGGATTGCACCCAAGGTGCTTTTACCATTGATACTATCTTCTTCTGTCACAGTTCTTCTTCTTAATATTATTTTTGTTTTCCCCAGGCTACCTACTTTTTCCTGTGCAAATACTTAGTTTCATCATTTTCCAATCGCTGAAAGTAGAAGTGTTTTACTCTCAATTTCCAGTAGATATTTATGGGATATGATGAAATTCTTAGATGATTGGAAAAATGTTAACTGCTGGATTTTAAAAATAGCACAGCAAGAAGTAGGAAACTTAAAAGAAAAAGATTGGTTTGGGTTTTGAATTTACCTTTTATTTGCAAAGTAAGAAATTATATATATATCTTTCTATATCTATACCTGTGCAGGTGTGTCTATATATATATGCAATAAAAATATAAATTATGATTAAAATTATGGTAAAAAGTCTTACGATTATGGAGTCAGTACGTTTCCAGTATTCCAACAAACTATTTGTGATAAGTTGTTCTTGGAACTATTGGAAATGAGAAATACCAACATATTTCCCTTATTGAACCCAAATGGCGCAAGGGAATGCAGCAAGAAAAATTGATATGGGACACCAGTTATCTTCATGTGAAGTTTTCTTTCCATATTTATCAATGGCCAACATATATGAGCATTAAAATGGCTTGGTAACACTTGGTAACACACTTTCTTATTTTGGTATTGAGGGTTTTTTGTGTTATGTTTTTTCTCTGACAATACAGAGCATTAATAATTCATGAAATTCAAGGATCAGAACAGTGGTTCCATGACATACCCAGAGGTTTTCTGTACAGTACTTTTTAAACAGTTCAATTCTTTCATATCACATTTCTCAGGCAATTTTACAAACGCCCTTCTAAATACTTCTTCAGTGGCTGCTGTGGTCATACTTCACATAGCTCAGGATTCTAGTAAGTTTCTGCTCACTGCACCAATTCCATTTGCTCCCTTATTGTAATAGAAGTGAGAAGACTTTTGACTTCAGCCACACAGTTCTTATTTTTAATTTTGTAGCTAATAATTCAACATGCACAAAAGAAAGGCAAGACAGGACTGAACTTTGGGAATTTGAGATATGTTTAACCAGCTGCAAGTTTGGAAGCTCTGTTTTCAAGTTCTGCTCCTTTTTCTGTGTGGCTCAGTGGAAGATTTCCATGAATCTTAGCCTTCCTGGCATTTTCACCTCACTCCTTTCACATTGTCCTCTCTCTGCCTTTCTACACCTGGGTTCTTTAAGCAAACCCAAACCCTTCCCCCAAAAGTAAGAATATAACAGACTGAACCATTAGCTCAAATAGATCATGATTATTTTATCACTGGTGAATAACTTTCTTCTGATAGGGTACTGCATTTTAGTAAATATATTTGTTTCCATGGAAGGTTGGGAACATGGAGGTGAGGTATTAATATCGTTAATAGGCTAGGTTGAAATTTTTGGCCTAGTCTGGATGCTTCAATTTGGTGCTAAAAGATCCTCCTCTCTTTAGGAGTTTATATATTATTATCATGTTATATTGCTTCAGGCAAACCTAACATGTTGTTTAGCAATTTTTATTAAGTAATAGATAAAGATATTTTATGCTAAGTATAAATAAAAAACAAAACACCACAGAAGAAGTTAATGGCCAACAAATTCCTTTTTGGCAGTATTTTTTTTAACTTTTTTTCTTACTATCAACATAAATAGGTGCAAGGTGGGATCTAATAATTAGTCCTCAACTATTTTATTTAAACCAGATAATATTTTTAGAAGCTTCTGAGGATTCTACTGGCCACTGAGTTCTATTATGAGGTTACATTCTTGGTTTCCCTCAAAGAAGTAGATGATAAGGGAATTGAAAGGCTTGACAAACTGTTTCTGTCAACTTTAACACCCACATAATCTCTTTTTCCTTTAAATTATATACTTTTCACATTATTATGCTTCTAATTATTTTTCTAATTTAAGACACCAGTCATTTCCTGACATTATGCAGTGAGCATGAATATATATGACATTTCAGCAGTGAGTAGAAAAATTGTAATTCCCTGTTGAGTTTCAGTTGAACACAGGGTGGAAGAGAAATAAAAATATTCTCCATAAAAATAGCAGACAATCCAGGTTAATACAAATGAAATACAGTAGACAGAAAAGACCTATGTTATAAATAAGTCAAGAAATAAAGACGCATTCTGACATATCTCAGAATCATACTCGGAATTGGCTCAGTTGCTAGAAAATGGTCTCCTTCAGTTTCTTCAGTTGCAAGAACTTAACACATCACAAAACATCAGAAGTATGTGGTATTGTTTTTTTTTTAAAGTGAGCATTGCCCACCTTAATAAAAAACTTTTTTTGTGCTTTTACCAGCCATTACATTTTTGGCCCATATATTTCTCCACCCACTTTCCCACTTGAATTCACACTTGCTGATGACCTACCAACACTTCATTATCTGCAGATATGATTGTTGATTGCTAATAAGTACTTCTGTTTGCAACTGATGCTCACAATTGATGAATATATTTGTAATCAAAAATTAGGGATCGGGATAGTGGCTTTTCCTACTGTTTGTGAATATTCGCTTTTTAGTATTACTTTTTTTAAAAAATTGCTTTCATCACATCTATTAAGTTAGGAGTCCATGGCTCAATATAAGTAAACATTGTCTATTCACTCCAAGCATGGCTTGGTTGGAGTCTGTATCATTCCACATAGAGTTGAAATTCATCATGCAGCTGCATTGACAATTTAAGAATATGCTAGATATTTACAAAGCTACAAAGACTAAAGAAAAATCTTTCTAGATTCAACCAAAGGAATACAAATTATGTGAGATTTCCTAGTTCCAAAAGTAAACTTATAACTAGTTCCTGTCTGATATATTGCCCACAAACTGAGAACTAAGTAGTTGAGTGCTTCTTATTGTCTCTATTTTTCATGACAAAGATTTATCTACATAGCCACAGGACATGATGTTGAGTTGCTTATGCTGAAGTTCTCAAACTTGCTACTTCAGTTTATCATTCAGATTCAAGAGGAACTATTTGATCTTGGCTTGGATATGAAAAAGGGAACTGATGCATATCTCATTCTCCAGTAGACGTCTTCATGATCTTCCAAGCAAGAATTGCCCGTCCACATTCTTTCAAACAAGAACTCCTAAGTCTAAGACAAGTTTTAAGTAGGTAATTCTGAGAGTGACTCTCTCTTTCTTGCAATAGTGTGGAATATTTCATTGGTAGTAGGCGGGAACTAGTTCATTTTGAACTGCCATTCTTTGGACTAGATTTGCAAAAGCTGATATCTTAATACATCTTGCAAAACAAAGCTTCAAACGTGAGGATTAGCAAAGAGAAATTTTGCTCCTTACTCCAACTACACTTTTCTTAACAGTATCCCAAATGGGATGTTCACAGAAATGCTTCTGTTCTTGAAAAAAGTCTTCCAACACAGAAGTAACAATGAAGAAACAGGTCCTCTTAGTTGTGTCATGAATGACTAGAATATAGAACAAATGGCTTTGAATATGACATTGACTTTGTTTCTTTATTTCCTGATTTTAGAGAACTTAGAAGTTGGTAAATTCAATACAAATGTGGATGTCATTCTTGATTGTTGCATCAGTATTCTGCTGATCATAAACAGGTGTGCAAGAAGCTTCTATCTACAAAGTAAACAACAAGAAAGGTAATTTTTAAAGGGCATATATAAGCATACAATATATTCTTGGACAGATTCAGCAGAATTTGGAATACAAAGAATTACATAAATTCATGCCAGGATTTACACTAGAACAGTACAGTTTTCATCCAAACCACAAACCTCCTCCTGGCACAAAAAGGAAAGCATGTTCAGAGCTGATTTGCAACAGTTTTTCTGATGCTATATAATAATTAATAATAATTAATAAATAATTAATAATTCAATTTTTATCCTTACCTTCTCCCAAGAAGCATAAAGCTGTGCACATCCATGGGTTGGTTTTTTTTAATCATTACAACAAAACTGTCAATCAGCATATTGAAACGAGAGACATTGGTCCAAAGCTATCCAATAATCCTGGATTTCTGACATTCCATCATATAGAAGGAGTTTTAAAACAATACCATCCTTTAGCTGAATGCAGTTTATAATGGCAACAAAAACGACATTGAAAAACTTGAGAAAGTGAAATTACATGTTACTCTGGGAACAGATAATATACGATACATTCATATTGTTTCTTTCTCAGCAAGCTTAGTCTCTGTACCCTACCCCTTTCTCCTTACTCAAGAAGTTTACTCTGGTTTGTTGTAGAGCCTTATTTTTCCCCCTAAGGTGCAGAGTGTCTCCAAATATGAAATATTTCTGTTGCATCAACACTGAGAAAAGACAATTCACTCAGTGTTGGATAAGGAAATGTCCTTTCTACTTATGGTGTCTGCAAGGATCAGTTAAGGAGACTGGGGAAAATGTGTGAGAAGGATGGAGATGGAATTAGCCATTTTTGAGAACATATCTTCACAAGATACACCTTGATCGTGGTATCATTCGGTCATTTTGGCAGTCTGGTGGAAGATAAAACTGATCTTACAGGGAAGAGCTGCTTTGCATTAGAAAATATATTGAGATTTCCTATATGAATATTCTGGTTCAAATGTAGGAAAAGCCTGAGGAAAGTTAGTGACCTACACAACTCTAGCATTGCAGGATTGTTCTCTCCCATCTGTCCATGGAGCTATGTGCCTCCATGACCATTTCTGCTTTGGCTTCTGGAAACAAGATAACATCCCCAGCAACTAAAGTTTTATTTAGTTTTTGTTTCAAGGCTCAGTTACGAATAGTTTTTCATAGGAGTTGTTTTTCCTATCATTAACCAGTTTTCTTCCCCTCAGGCAAGCCGAAAAAATGAGATTTCCTAGGAAGTATCTATGCAGTGCTTAGGTGCTGGGAAAACAACCTTAAAGGACAGCTGCTAATAATCCAATTTGTTTTATGTGGTATCAGGCAGAAAACCTATTCTGCTTTTTTCTCATTTGATTAATGAGACTTTGTTTTACAAATTCTTTTAATGGTAAGGAGACTCCCTGGAGAAATCTGCATTGCTGATGTATGGTGTTTTTGCATTTCTTACATTTGTTAAGATATGAAGTAATCAATTGCCAGGAGTGAATATCCTGTTTTTACTCTATAATCCCCTTTCTAGCAGTCTGTAGACATGTTGGCTTCAAACTGCTGAAGAAAGATGATAGTGCAGGTAAAAACATAATGAAGGAATTCTTCCACTGAGCTTTTTTAGAAGTGGTGCCAACTCTCATTACTCTGGGGAGTTTTCTTCTTAACAAATTGTACCATGGGAGAGAGAAATCATCCATCCAATTTCTGTCCTCATCAATCTGTTGGATAATATTGAACAGTCTTATGTGCCAGTTCTAGTTTAAGAAACAACAGTCAAAGCTGAAGCTGTTCAATTTTGAAAATTCTCCTGTTCCACCATTATATTGTAATATTTTTGAACTAATTTATCTATACAAGATCCTTGGAATTTTGATTTGGGAGGGATTAAATGTATAACTGATGAAATAAAGATGGATAAGTATTTCAATCTACATATTACATCTCAAATAACTTCAAGTCACAAAGACATTGAGTTAAGTCAGGACCAAATGAGATGTTATATCAAACATATAACTTCTAGTAGAAAATTAGTGTTCCCTTCTTCATGTGTAAAGCCCAGCATATTGAGAGGTAATTTGCAGGTTCTCTTACTTTTGTCTACTTAGTCTTCAGGAAAGGAACTAAACTTATGACAAATCTCTTCATGGAAGAGCCATAGCTCAATAGATCAGGATGTGATTTGTATGTAGGCAATTCAGGCACTTTCTTTAACATTGAATTTAAAAACAACAGGTAATAAGTACACATTCAACCAGAGACTCATTGTTAACTATGCTAACTAGAATATATAATTCTGGATCGAATGGTTTCATTTGATAAAGGCTAGCTGGTATGTTCCATGTTTGGCATCTAATATGGATTACTTTAGCTGCTTTCATTCTTTATTCTAAGCCCATGCTGAACAGATGAACGTAGCCCATTTTTATTTTGCACAGGAATTTGAATATTGCACTACCAATACCTACTGTAATTAACTAGAGCAGAAGCCTTAATCCCTGAAATCTTGGCAGAGAGCCATCTTTGTTTTTAGAGCTGCCAGCCAATACTTCTCCCTGAATCTTTTAAAGTTATTCCTAAAGCTTGCAATATATTCTTTTTGTAACACTGAGATTGTGCTGAGTCAGGCTCAGCTTCCTAATCAATTACTTCCATCAAGCAATGAGACTGTCCAAGAAGAACAAACAGAGCTTTATCAGTTCAGTTTTCAAAGATTGAAATACAGGTTACTTTACAAATCCTCTTTTAATTATTTTTTTCAAAGAAATAAAAATAAATCTCATATTCTGGAAAATGAGAGACCACTTGTGTTGTCTTGTTAGAAGTAAGCAGTTTAAAATTCTTGGTTTTAGACAGGTTTAACTATTAGATGAAATCCAACAACACCCTTTTTGTCTGTAGAGCCCATACATTGATGCTTTGTGTTAAGGGATATAAAGAGCTACAAGAAAAACTGGGTAGCACATACTTTGAACTAGATTAACCAAGGGATGATGGGAAACTATCCTGACTCTACATTAGCTAGCCCTTGTACTTAACATTTTAAGTATCTCTATCAGCCATTTTTGTGTAGTGGCTAGAAACCAGAAACTGTGAGTTCTAGTACTTTCTTAGACATGAAAGCCAGTTGGATTATTTTGGGGGGGGGGGGGGGGG
>JANHFL010007825.1:30130-47915 GCA_032468155.1 Oxyrhabdium leporinum
ACTTCAAACCAAGTTGTTTTATTTTGCCCCCCCCCCCCCCAATCTGTCTCAGACCATGATAACAGGCTCAGGCAACGAGCCTGTCAATTCCTGTTGCAACCAATGGATCAACACAAATGGACTCTGCATTTGCAGGAAAAACACTAGGAAGAAAAAAAAAGACACTCAATTTTTTAATTCAGAGGGCTATTTATAAAATAATTGAAGAAAAGCATATAGCAACAAGCTATGAACTGAGGAACAAGATTAATAATATACTTCAGGGTATTTTAGTACTCTTCAATGTATTTTAAAATATGTTGTAGACAACTTGATGATGGAAAAAGCATTAGATCTCCAAATGAGGTCCACTTATATGCCTAGCAGGCTACATGCTCCAAATTATGCAATTTTTAAAGAAACATATTTCATTAAATTATTAAAAATGTGAACATGCATGAAGTGAAGTGAGGTAGGGGCTCATTTTTATTTTCTAGATAGCCCCCGGCCTCCACATAACTCCCCTAAATTATTTTAAGAAATAAAAATGATTAATTATAGCTGCCTGCTTAATCTATTCGTTTATTGCATTTATATCTGCTGCAGTCTGAGGACTCTTGGTAACTCTTAGACCAAGATAAGTTCAAAACTGCTAGGGAATTCCTGGAAGCTTGACGTTCAGACAAATCAATAGACACCTAGAAAGAATCCTTATTTACATAATATTAAAAAGAAGCAATAAAAAAGCTAAGAAGGAAACAGAAAGGCTAGAATACTCTTCTCCAGAAGCTTAGACTCAGATAAGCAGGTATTAGCACCAAGCAAACAATCAGTCAGAAAACGGTACCCTAATCAAGGAACCTCATGCTTGGGCCTGAATTCTGATTTTAAGAGTGGGTTCAAAAGTACATTTTGATAGCATTTCAGATAGCATCACAGGCAGACCAGGACTGATAATTTGAGATAGTAAACCATTCATACATTTACCAAAGAACCCATCCTGCTGCATATTAAATGAATCCTACATTGAAGATGTTTGAAGAGCTACTTGCAAATTATAGGAAAATCGTGAGACAGCAAAAATCTTATACTTACGTCAAAAAACAAGTTACCTACACTTCTACCCTTAGGTCTGTGAATCCACGTTTGCCTTCATTAACTAGTGTTGGCCTTTCAGTCCTTGTGTGCCAGACCAAAACCTATCGAGAAAATTTAATATTAAATATTAAATTTTAGATATTAAAATTATATAACAATATATAATAGGTATCAGCAAACCTGCCTAGTGTATAAGTAGACATACGTTTATGCATATGAAATCTCTGAATAGGACTCAAAAGAAATTGCAAGTCTTCTTGGAAGGGTATATTTACATAATCACACACTTACCTGGTTTATTTTTAGACTCATTATAGATACAGCAGTATCCTATTAAAACAACAAAATATTTATTCCCACAAATGCTGGGAATAAACTGAATGAGGAGGAGGGGAATGTGTCTACAGTACATTCAAAATAGGTAAGAATGGCTAATTGAGATAGAGGATGAGAGGCATAAATGGGGCTGGGGAGAAGCGTGGAAACTGGGCAGATAGCTTCACACTGGTTCCTAACTACACCTGTGTCATTTGCAAAAAAAAAAAAAAAGGCAATTTTAAAAATGTACAGAAAGATATTTGTTCTGAATCTAGAATACAGTATTTCTACAGCAATAATTGATCACCTGTATATTCATGTATTAAGGTACATGTTTTTGTTTATATAAGACCGTAGTCCGATAATTAACATAAATTATAATTATAATTTATGTAATTGACAACATAAGCATGGGAGTAATGGTCCACTGGGTGGGGGATTTCCCCCCCCCCAATTTTGCTAACCTTTGTGCAGTTGGCAGCTTTAGGCTCTAGTCCATCCATTGTCACCAGATCCTTTAATAAACTAGTTTCTTGGTAGCCTCCTTTCACTCCATCCAACTTGAAACTGGCCTGTGGTTTCTCCAAAATCAGTTTTATGCTGATGGCAAAGCCAGCCATGTCGATTGCAAAAGGCCGGTTGGGATCAAACACAGTCTTCCAACCTACAACTTTGCCTGCTGGACTCACTTTGGGGGACTCGTACCTGAGACCGCCAACAAAAGCAACTGGCCAGACAGATACCTTCTTTGTGTAGCGCATCTGCTTGTCAGAAAGAAAACAAGAATACATGAATACACAAGTCCTTCTAATCTTTTTTATTATATACTTTGAGCCCCTCTTGGGATTTGTCCAACTTTTTCTACGTGTATCCTTGCAGTAGTTGCATATTATCATATGTTTATTATTTTCTTTCTCCATTTACTTTTCCATGCCAAACTTTCTGCCTTATTTTCTGTCTTGCCCTTCTGAAGGTCTTTTCCTGAAGGAGTTCTGTCTGCGTTTTCTACATAGATATGAGACATGTAGGAACAGGATCAGATGTGGTTTTAAATATGTCAGGCAAATATCTTATTTGTTTCCAAACGCTCCTGTCCATATTTCAGAACCATAACTATAATTGCAACCCTTATTCTCTAGCTATAATTACTGGTAGGTTGTACTGGCAGTTAATCAATCATCTATGGACCTATTTCATCTTCACTCATCTGATATCACATTGATTGGAATTTCTGGCAACTGTGGTCCAGCACAAACACACGATACCTGTCTGGGAAGGGCTAATTTACATTTAGTGCAATAACGAGTCAGGGTTTCACTGAGAAACTTTCCCATCCTTAATGTGAAATACCAGAGATTGAAACTGTGATATTTTATATGCAAAGCATGAACATTTCCACTGACCTTCATCCCTTCTTGATATAGCTTCCTATGACTCCCTAACCTATGCCTCCCTTTGTATATCAAAAGAATGAAGGATAGAGAATGTAATCATTAATGTGCCTAAATCATTGGTCAAAAGTGAAGTCATCAAAACTTTGAATAACATACCTCTTCAAATAGCTCCAGGCTATAGGTGTTATCATCATCTGCAAAGTATACTACACCTTCAGGTGCTGGCGTGGTGCTAAAACTTTCCCTAAGCCAATGCAGTCCAAGGTTCCTCTGGAATGTGCCCCTGGGAGTGTGAGATGGAATCCAGGACAAACCTACTTTCAGACTCTTAGGAGTCTCAATATTCAGGTGAGTGAAATGAATCCCTGCTTTCTCCAGTAGATTGGACACCAGGTTGGTTCTTCTAGGAGAGTCTTCCACCACTACCCAGTGGAGGTTCTGCACATGAAGGAAAGTATTCACCAGTCGGGTCAGCTCAGCCTTCTGTACTGGTCGACTGTAGGTAGGTGTGATCACAAATATGGCAGGCAATGTGTCTGACCATGGGGGAGGCCTGGAGTACACATAATTCCGGATTATTTTGGGAGCTGTCCCAATGGCTGGCTGCCGAGTGCATGATGCAAGCCCATCCTCCCTCACTAGAGATGTCCCATTGAAGAGTGACTTGGCTGTGCCATTTTCATCTGTTTCCTCTAAGGTAAAAGGGAAAAAAAAGATAACACAGCATAAGCCATCCATTAAAACACTTCTCTGAGTTTATATCACCTGTTTCTGATTTAAACTGTCATTCTATTTCCCGATCTTTATATCTTGGACCACCTTTAAAATATATATATATGAAAATCTAAAGAGAAAAAAGAATACCCCAAAAAGTAAAAATAGGGTTTGCATCAAATCTAAATATTTATTGTAACAACAATATCCTTAAGAGTTTGCAACTATGAATCATGGAAGCAATATCCAAGAGAGTGTTTAATTTTCTTTCAGTGGGTGCACTGTGAGGTCACACTGACTGTTGTGTAGGGGAAGAAGATATTCTGAACACTGATGAGTTACAACATATTAGTGTTGCCATTATGCAACTCATAAACTCTTTGCGCCCCCCACCCCCACAGCTGTGGGCGGTCTTGCTACCTTTATAATTGTAATTTAGTTACTTCTTAGGTCCTAAGATTCTTCCTGCTTTCACCTTTGAAAGCAAAACACTCACACTGTGAGTTTGTGTTGGATAGAATGAGGGGAAGAGAATCTAACCAAAAGCTAGTCTCTGGTATTGGCTGTGTATTTTTCTGCTGTAGGAAAATTAGATATTAAAAATATATCTGGGTTGCAGCTTGGATTGCAGCCTAGACAGTATATTAGAAATGGACTACATGCGGTTAGCTGTTTGTGGATGTGCAAAAGAACCAGCTGACCTACATGGAACTCAGCTTGTGCAAATGGCTGAGAAATGGATCACTAATTTAAATGGAGACTTGCTTGTAGAAGGGAAAGTAAATAATAGTCTAGTAACAAAGAACAAAAGAGTCTCTGAGGAAATGAAAACAAGTTGATTAGTATAAACTGCCAATGAATTATCAATGAACATAAGGTACACGTGATCAAAAAGAAAAGATGCCTTACCCTAGCTATATATTGTAGATTAATAGTGAATTAAACCTGAGTAGGCAACAATGTCTAGCTGAACTTGACTGATCTCAGAAAAGTTAGTCTAGATAGTACTTAGAGCAAAGACAGGTAGGAAATTCCAAACTGTGAGCTAGTCTGGGAGCCAGGAAAGTAAGTCTGTCTGTCTGTCTGTCTATCATCCATCCATCCATCCATCCATCCATCCATCCCTTCATCCATTCAAGAATTAGGTAATTGCAAACTGTTGAAAATGGCATCATCTCTTTGCAACTGACTGTTTAATACAATTTAGGCACTATAAAATTCCAGATGACTCTGGGCTATTTATAATACATTCTCATAAAAATTAAAATACAAACTCAAACAAGATGGGCTCTGGTGACTGCTTACTGACAACAAAAAGAGTAACATAAACACCCAACAAGGGCCTTATCAGTCTATTTTACCACAAGAGCAAAGGGCAAGAAATAGATGAGAAAAAAAATATCTATGCTGTTTGTCAAGAATCTCTGCTGTTAAGAGATAAGAATTTTTCTTCTCTTTGGTGCTTCAAACTTTATCACAAATTTCCCTGTCTTCAAGATGTAATTTAGATAAAAGCATACTTTCATGTACTTCTTAATAAATCTAACTTTTTATACAAATACAATGAATGTCTTTTAACATTTACTTATAGCTGGGCTATCTCTACATCCTAGACAAACTTATGGATATTTTTAAAAAATGGGATATTCTACTACTTAATTACTCAGTATTCCTTCAACACTCTGGTTGTGTTCAAGAGCATATTTTTGAATAAGAGTTCCTGAATTCATATCTCCAACACAAATCACCTACACCTTGCACCTGACTCAATGAAGTCTTAAGCTTCAGATAATTATATAAACACTATTTTTAAAATATCCTGATTTTTATGTAATTGAATACTTTTTTTGGCAAAAGATTTGTTATGAAAGAAAGTTACAAGTTTTGTAAGCCAGGATTTATATACTTACTTCTTAGGAGGCTCAGATAGCGGGTTGTTGGATACTGATGCCACAAAGTTAGGAGAAGACCCCATGGCAAAGCAATCAGAAGTGTGGTGAGAAGGTTACGTCTCCTCAGCATGCTGCAGAGAACTTCCACTGATTGGGCATTTCCCTACCTTCCAGAGCAAAGTATGGTTTTTAAAAGTGAGATAACTACAAAACATACAAAATGAAACAGAGTTTTCGCTGGGTTGGGTCTATAGGTTCTAACACAGGATTTGCAAGTATAGCCTCAGTTTTCAAAGCAGTTGATTTTTGATTGTGATCTAACATGGTAGTTTTTTCTTTTGAATTAATTAAAATAGTAAAAATACAATAATGTAAAAAAGGAAAAGAAATAAACATATTCCTAAATTATGTTTAGAATTTTAACCATGCTAAAGTGGCATTCAGCTTTTGCATGCTATATATATAAGATTAAACCAAAATATGGTTGAATTATTTTTGGCTTAGCTTGATATATACACAAGCCGGGTGGGATTCAGCCGGTTTGGACCGGTCCTGTGCTTTTCTCTCCTTTATTCTCTCAGCTGATTTGTGTGGCAGAGTGGATTGCCATGCCTCAGCTGTAGTTACTGTGTTACTACATAGAAGGTAAGCTGGTTGTTTTGAAGCTGCGTACGCGTGCGAAGTACATGTCAGGCACGCACGAGAGAGAAACGCGTGATGCCCGAACCGGTTGTGAAACCGGTTGAAACCCACCACTGACACAAGCCATGGGTTAAAACGTCTACTTTTAATATGCATGTATACTGAGTGTATAGCTTAAAAATAATGCAGGAGTAATGAGCAAATGAGCACACTTGCCTTACGAGCAACAACCATTGTGTCAAATAATCTTTTCAACCCTGCTCCAAGATCAGAAAGGAAATGGCAGGGAGAAAACATACAAAGCAATGGAAGGTAAGAAAAACAAGAGAGGATGAAACAATTTAGTTCCTTCCCATCATTTCTTGTAGTATACATTAATGCTTTTCTAACAATCTCGTCTCTGTGCACATACATTTTGTATCATAGTAATAATGCCTGGGATTGAGATATTTAGCGTTGATGGATCAAAACATGTCAGAAGTAATTGGATGTCAAAAGTAATGGACACTATTCAACTAAAGTAATTTATTTCACATCCCATTCTGAACCATACATTCCCATTTCCCTCACAAAATCAGTGACTTGGTTTGAGCCTGCAGCATAATAGTAGTAGCATGTTGTTATCCACCAAACTACTGGGTTTTTTGGGGGGAAAACAGAGACACTGCATTGTAATGGTTCAGGGATTGGCCTGAAGGAACCTCCATTATGCAGTGTTTTCTCAATTTTGAAAGCATGTACATGAAGAGAGGGCAAGAGAGGAAAATGATAAAATTGTGACATTGCGATGCAAGTGCTGCCCCTTTTGTAAATACATTGTGCATTCATGCCCGTACGTTTCTGATGAAATTGTCTGATTTTGTGGATACCTCTACAAAAGGCTACACAAGCAAAAAGCTTTATGTGTTGGGGCAGAGGAGGAAGTTTGTCCAGTTGGGCAGATGATACCAGCACTGCGGAAAATGCATGGAAATGAAGCAGGAAAAATGCACGGAGATGAAGATACTACTAATTCTATTCAACCATAATCCATGTGCAAAATATGTGATTCAGAACCTCAGCACTCTGTCCCTTGCAAGGCAAGCACTTCATCTGCATTGCACTGTTGCAAATGACACTCACCAGTAATCCGTCGCAGCAGAGGGCATGCCTTGACACCAATTGCTCTGAGGAACAGGAAGAGGCTGGCAGATCCCTAGTCCCTTGGCTTTCTTGGAATCAGCTGGGATTTGAGGTTCCCTGAGAATTTCTTCAAGTGCCGAGTATGTATATTTAGCAGCTTCTTTGCAGCCTGCCTTCCACATTCCTGTCAAGTAGAAGCTGTACCTCTGGAAGAGACACAGAGTATAATTTCTATATAAATTCAACTGCCTTCAAAGGAATAGCACATCTGGCTGTAATCATAGTCCTTATGAGCTACAGAGTAACATTTCCTTCATGCTAGAAGAAATATGATATTATGGACATCCTACATAAAGTGCAAAACTATGAGTATTTCAGCTGACTTCTCTCCATTCCTTCCTGGCGGTCTGCTTCATAGACACAAAAGTCTATGGAATAATAGAACCTATACTATCTTTGAAAAAGAAAAAGAAAAAGAAAGGAAAATATGTGGTAATACGGAGGTTTCTAAATTCTGTAGGGCAGCTAGTTAATCTTAGAACCTGTTGCCCATTACTTTAGTTGTGAACCCAAGTTAACATTCCTCTTGTGTCTTGTTTCACCCGCTAATTAATACTTAACATTCTTGATATTATAGACTAAAATAGAAATAAATACACAGAAGCTGATTTGTTAGCCCTGATGTAAATTTTATTTTATTTTTATTTTTATTCTTTTAAATTTTATTCTTTTAAAATGGAAACACAGGAAAAAAGGACATTAGCTGTACACACACACACACACACACACAGAGAGAGAGAGAGAGAGAGAGAGAGAGAGAGAGAGACATACCAGAAAGGAGAAAAAGATTGCAAAAAGACACACACAAGAGTTAAATCTCATTTAAGAAAGCTCATTTCTTAAACACAAAATTAAAACTTGATTACACAAAGCAATAGTGAGCACACTTCCCATTATGTCAATTTAATATTCTTCACATATAGACAATTATATCTTTAAGTTTTTTAAAATCAGAAATAACACAGTATTTCCATCAGAGCAAAGTAATCTTTTTAGTTACAGACTTCACATGGTAAACCCAGAGTTTTTCATACTGCTATGAGCACATGCTACTTCACACTTTAAACTTCTTAAATAAAGGCTATAAGAATAAAATGGAGTTTTGGTGCTTTAATGCTGCATGCATTCATTTCGAATTAAACACAATTTCCTTCTGCTAGAATTCCCCATGCTTGTTGGGGCCTTCTGGGAGTTGAAGTCCACATTTCTTAAATTTACCAAATTTGAGAAACATTGTGTTAAATTAACTGATAGCACCATGAGACGTCAGTGCTTTTTCCAGCTGATTAATGGAAGAGTGCAAAACACAATACAGAACAAAATTCAGTTGATGCCCCTTTCTTAAATTGTTGCAGTTCCTGAAATAGTTATTTCTGAGTAAGAAACTTGGTAGGGAACCCATCTGACTGCAAAGACACCCTTACTTGTTTTACTATTAAAAATCAATAATGTGTAAAGCCACAAGGAGAGAATACTGGCTTTTTGGCATCTAGTTTTTCTAGTAGGTATAAGCATGGTTTTATTGTTCTAGTGGCAGGAATGGAAAGAATGCTACTAGAATTGTGTTGTGTTGACCGCCTGTATTTTTTGGGAACTGTTCCAGGGTGTGCAGTAGCCCAGTCACAGCAATAGGGAACAAACTGGCATAGGAGTGAAATTGGCAAGACTTCAGTTTGTTTTCTCCTTTTCTTTGACAGTAGCTACAAAGTGCCAAGTTGCTGCTTTCTTTTGTTTCTATTTCCTAGCAAATACCTTGACATCCAACCTTGGGTTCTCAGTAAGTAATTGACTGCCTTTCCCAACCGAAAGCTGTACAGTGTTAAAATCTGCAGAGGCACACTGTTCAAAGATTTCCCTTGTGTCACAAGTCCCTCTATTTAATATGTGAAAGAAAGAATGCAACGCATTTGGCAGCAAATACAGTCCCCAATCTCAATACAGTCAGGAAATCTATAAAGACTGTTTGTTAGATTTTTAATAGATTTAAATTTGCTTTTTTTTGGGGGGGGGGCTAAGTTTAACTCCCACCTCTCCAATCAATTTTTATTATGGTCACAAACCAAAGTTTAATTGTATTTCTAACTTTTTTATTATGTTTTTAGTGTCAATCTTTTTCAGCTGATTTAAATACTTGCCATAATAGGAAGGTGTGCTATAACACAAATAGTGGGGTTTTTTTTAGTAGACTGGAAAAACAGTGAATGTAATAATATACAATTATAGGAGATGAATAGTCAATTATCAATGTAATTGTGGAATTGAAATGGACCCAGAGATGGCAGGGATTCTAAATGCTAGATGAGGTTTGGAAAGACAGAACTAGAAACTTTTCAGCAACTTTTCTCTTTTACTGAATATTCTTTTTCCTCCTTTTTTTTTCTTAAAAATCCTCCCAAAACAAATAGTTCATGGCTAGGAACCTTTAATAACATTCACCAGCACATGATGGATGCCTTCAATATGCTGTATATAAGCTTCTTGAGCCAATTTCTGATTAAAACATGTCCTTATTTAATTTCAGTCATTGATCCTCTGTTACATTTTACACAGACTTTCTATGGCAGGATCAATAATTAAAGGTTTGAATTTCAACCTGAGAACAGAAACCTCATTTTAACTCCAAGCCTCCTGCAAAAAATGTATTCAGGTAATATGTATCCATGAGAATAGTGTGTTTACTAATAACAGACATATAAGAAAGGATTAAAGTAAGGAAAAATATATATTGAAAAACAAGATCTTTCAAAAATTTGGTTGATGTGACTATCAAAGTTTAAAGTCCAGAGGAATACAAACTGAATTAAAACTGTGTACTGTTATGTTTAAAATGCACAAGATGAAACTGCAGCGTGTGAAATGCTGCCCCATATGGTTTATAGGGGTCAGCTTATCAAGTTCATCATAAACAGCTAAGTATTGGCATGAGCATCCGGAGAGGGAGGCAAGTGATAATATAACATGCCATAATAAAGATTTGATTTGATGATTTGTTGATCCAAAGCTACATATTTCTGTGTGGTAAAAATACGTGATCATTTCGCACAATGTCATTTTTAGCGGGAACTCCAAAATAGCGCCTACCCCACTACAATTCACTGGAAGCTCGCCTATTAAAATGTTTAATGTTTCTTAAAGGGTAACTCAGACTTAAAGTGCAAGAGAGAATGAGAGAATGAATGCCTTTCATAAAAACTTCATGACATTTTGTTATGCTCATAAAAAAAAAGAAATCTGCTAGATGTTTAGTTAAAAGAAGTATCTGGTTATTTATTGGTTTCATTCACTGTTTAGTTTTACCAACATATTTAAATAACTTTGCCATAGTACTATTTGTCAGCAATGACCATGATGTATATTTTCCCCCCGGAAAGGTAATAGTTGTCCTACAGGTAGTCTTCAACTTACAACAGTAACTTTAGTGATTGTTCTAAGTTACAATGACACTGAAAAAAGTGACTTAAGACCATTTTTCACACTTATGACCATTGAGGCATTCTCATGGTCATGTGACTAAAATTCAGATGTTTTGCACCTGACTTATATTTATTACAGTTGTAGTGTCCCGGGATCATGTGATCACCTTTTGTGACCTTTTGACAAGCAAAGTCAATGGGGAAGCCAGATTTATTTAACAATTATTAACTTAACAACTGAAGTGATTCATTTAACAAATGTGGCAAGAAATGTGGCAAAACTCACTTAACAAATATCTCACTTAGTAGCAGAAAATTTGGGTTCAATTGTGGTCGTAAGTTGAGGACTGTCTATGTATGGATCTATGATAATTTATCATGACCAACTCACCAAGGCCAACTCACTGCGGGACAAGAGTTACACTAATATCAAGGAAATGGTGGAATAGAATCATTAAAGAAAGGGTGCAAGAGGAGGGACAGAATGAAATGTGAATGACAAAAATTAAAATATTTTTTTAATTTTTTTTAAATAATGAAATTCAATTGTTAAATTGTCCTGTGGCGAACTGTCCGTGGTGAGTTGGCCGCAGCGAGTTGGCTGTGGTAAGTTGTCCGGTTTATTAATAGCCACATAAAAGAAAATCTGAAATACTATTTTTTTATAGTCAAGCAGGAAGTGGCTTGAAATGTCAGAACAATGTAAGATTGTGCATAATGTAAATTCTATGGTCATGAGACATGTTAATTTTTTTATGGACATTGGTATCCCAGCACCCTCTTTCCTATTACAGCTGCTATATCTTGACTGAGCTGGGGTTAATATACAATCCTTCCTTTACTTTTTTTATGCTAATATAAAAATTAGTATACTAATATACCTGATTTGATTTTGTCAATTTAGTCATTTTGGGGTTTTTTTTTACTTCTAACAACCACATCAATTTTCTCCATGACAATCTATCCCTAACTTGATCTTTCAGGTCTTGTGGTTGTGCATTCATCACTGTAACCGAGTCTATCCATCTTGCTGTTGGTTGTCCATTTCTTCTCTTTCCTGACACCTTTCCCAGCTTTAGAGACTGTTGCAGAGAGCTGGGTCTTTGCATAATGTGCCCAAAGTAGGATAATTTGTGCTTTATGTAAGAACTCTGGGTTGATTTGTTTAATGACCCACTGATTTGTTTTCATGCCTATTCAGGAGTCTTCTCCAATATCAAAGTTCAAAGACATCAATACTCTCCCTGCCCTGCTTCTTTAAAGTTAAACTTTGACTTCCATACAGTATCATAGGAAATACCATAGCTTGCATGATTCTGATCTTTGTAGGTACAGAAACATCATAACATCTGAATATCTTTTCCAAGGTATTTCTTGACTGCTTGTCCCTTTACTGATGATCGTTGATCCTAAAAGCCATTCATTATCCATCACTTCAGTTTCTTCACTGTCAATTCTAAGTCTGGTTGTTCTATCTTGTTGCCATTAATTAGGTCTTTTAACCATGTCTGCAAATTAATCCTAAATTTATCCAGAGCCTAGTAAATATGCACTGAAATTTGCTGCATATTGGCTTGGTAGCATTTTCTGTTCTACAGCTTCTTTGCTCAGTTCTGAAAAATATTGAGGAAATCCATGGAAATTTCATGAATTGCTGCTGGCATGGGAAGATACAAATGGATGACTAGAAGTCCATTATTGATGGTGTTGACCTGTCTTTAAACAAGGGATGCATAATTCATGTCAACTCTGGTATCTGTGGCATTCCAGAGTATCATTCATCCTGCTCCCTGAAATTGGTAGGACTCTGCAGTTGCTTGCCCTTCTCTCAAATTTTCTTCAGAAACACAGGAAATTTCCATGATGTGTAGCAAACATTGATTTGAAATGTTCAGCAGTATCTGTTTCTACTTTAGAAGAATGCCTGCCTGTTTTAAACACTCGGATAATTAAAAAAGTGATTGTTTTGTACATTAAATGCTTACTACTAATAATAAATATTTGGTGTGCTGATTAAGGCACCAGTACTCATGGGAAATCATGAGTTCTAATCCTGCCTTAAGCATGAAAACTAGCTGAGTGATCTTGGGTCAGTCACATTCTCTTGGCCTAACTCACGTCAAAGGGTTGTTGTTGTGGGAAAATAGAAGGAGGAAGTATTATGTATGTTTGCCACCTTAAGTTGTTTATAAAAATAATAAAGGCAATTGATGAACAATTGTACAGCTGAATTTAAGATCTTAAAATTGGGATGGTGGCAGGCTAGAGTTACTGCCTTACTGAAACCCAGCAAAGTCCTAGATGATCCAAAAAATTACTGACCAGTATCACTCCTATGCATCTCTACAAGGCATTGGAATGTATGATTCTCAATTGTATTTCAAACATTTATTGATGAAAAGATTATAAGGGAGCAAGCAGGTTTTAGACCAAGGAGGTCATGTTGTGGTCAAATCCTAAACCTTACACAATATATTGAGAATGGTTTCAAAAGAAAACGAATTACTGGAGTGACTTTCATCAACTTAACTGCAGAATATGACACTGTAAACCATATAATATTGCTATGTAAATTAAATAATATGACCAGAGATGATAAGCTAACCAGTCATTGGCAGCTTCCTCCAGCACTGGAGATTCTATGTGCTACTGAACAGTAAGATGGTAAGAACAGTAGATAGAGGATGCAGAAGAACGAGCTGTATTATCTCTGACATTGTACAAGATATATACAAACAATCAATCAGTCCCTGATAACACAAATCTATTCATCCATGTGGACGGTGTAGCAGTGGCCAGCAAGGATCAACTTTTGATGAGGTAGCTGGAAATTCTATGGTAGCACTTGAAAATTAGGAGGACACCTACTACACCATCAACAATTTAAAGTTCAACCCAAACCTTTCAGACCTCCAAAATCAAGATGCAAGGGAAGAGTTGGTTATTATGGGACAAGGGAACCGACTACAGAAATGTCCAATACTGAGTAGCTGAAAATACTCAACAGGAGACTGTTTTTTTGCCCAAACATTATGTCTAAAGTCAGCTCGAGGAGCAATATCATCAGGAAACTCAAACTATACTTCGGGAGCTCAACCATCTCTGTTGTGCACATCAGCTTTGGCCTTGAGCATCTCTGCAGTAGAGTATGCTGCCCCAGTGCGGGGCGCATCTTCACACGCAAAACAAGTTGACATTGCCATCAATGAAGCAGTACACTTAGTGACAGGATGTCTCAAATCTACACCAACTGAAAAAAATATACTCCCTCGCTGGCATTGCCCCACTTAAAATCAGGAAAGAGGTAGCAGCAGATGCCAAGGGAACTTAGCAAGAGAATGAATCCCTGATATGCCATATGCCTCAAGTCCACCAACTCAGATCTAGGAAAAGCTTTATTAAAAGATAGAGGAAGGAGACCATTGAGCAAGAAATAACATTAAAGGAGATTATGGCTAAAGGATCCAACTTCCCTTATACTACTTGGGGGACCCTGAATAGATTGAGAGTTGGAGTGCTTAAATGTAAGACCAATATACTCAAGTGGAGGCTTTTAGTGGATAACAACACACTGTGTGAATGTAGAGAGACATAGAGCCTGGCCCAAGTGCCATTTTCATATTAGTGTAACATTTAAATCAATTGCTTATCTCTGAAAGTTGCTGTTAGGGCCCTTTTAATACTTTATTTAATCCCCGAATTGTGTTTTGTAAAGCTAGTGAAGGAGCTATTGAAGGAGAATTGCTTTTTACTGACAATGCAAGCTTCATAAGATTACTAGTCATTTTACTTGCACTTGGGCAAAAACTTTCATTCAGTTATGGAAACCTCTTTTTGTACTGAGTGAAACCATCTCTTGGTTTAATCTTCCTCTGGTGACTGGTTATTTTTCAAGTTTTCAGGAAATGATATTAAAAAGAGAACTCTAAAGAGTATTTCCTGGAGACATACATAAGATCATTGGAAACACATATGGTCTGTATATTATTTAACTTTTATCTACATATGTAGTACATTTTGCACCAGGTGACACTTCCAAATCCTTCAAAGAGAATCTAGTGTTACACGCATTACAACCTAACCTGAATGTGACCATACCTTATCAGTTTAACCTACTAAAATGCACTATTCACCACTGTCATCACTTGTGCTTTCACAGATATTTCTAAGTCCAGAACTATCCTGAAGCTTCGAACTTGGTTCTTTAGAAGTGAAATAATATTACCGAGAATCAGTCTCGTATACAAAAGGCAATGACCATCATAATTATCTCTGTCTTACTTGTATTGAACTTTATAGTGTGGCTCACCTCAAACCAACATCCAGATATTGTTCAGAAGTTCCAAAGTGATTTTTTAATTAGCAGATCAAAGGAAAAGCTATATATGATTTCATTCTGATGGCACTTTAGCGCAAACCATTAGGAGATTCTACTTCCAATAGTTTGTTTAAGGAATTAGAGAGAAGCTTGTGGCACTATGGAAGCTGAAGGGAGCAAAATGGAACAAAAGAAGCCTACTTTGCCTTGCCAGGGGGGGAAAAAACCATTTAAAAGTGTTTTATAATGAAACGGTTGATTCAAAAGATCCTTTGATCAATGGTAACAAAGACTTTTGATGATGGGTTGGAGGTGGATCTTTGATTTATTTTGGGTGGGGAAAAATCTGGGCCTTCAGATTCAGGTTTTTCCCAGATGTGCCAACATGGTTTCTTTAATAAATTCTTACTTGGATCTAATTGTGTCTGAGTGCTGAATGAATTATGGGAACTTGGATGGAATGTTGACAAGCACCTTTTAAAGAGGATGGTAGCATGATACAAAGTTATGTTAATCAATTAGTTAATTCAAATTGTATAAGTTGAAGGTTCAGTTTTGCTGTTTAATTGACAAGCCCAGTTCGACATTTCTGAATAATATAAGAGTCTATTCATGCTGGTGCTGAGATTATAATACACAAATTAAATTCAAGTACCTGAATATATCCAAACATTCTGAATTCTTGATTAGACTGGGGATGCCCATATGAACATAGCAATTAATATTTAAGTATTATTCTCAGAAAGGCAGTAGACCAGAACATACAGATTGACATAAAAATCCACAAAACATTTTTTTCTGATAATAAACTGCAATGGGAAGCAATATATATGACACTATCATCAGTTATGCAAGGAGAAGATGATCCATGGTTAACAAGGTGAATCAAATCTGCTGCATGAGATTTATTAAAATAGGATGAACATATTGTGAAAACCTCTGCTGAATGCCATGGCAAACTAGACATCCCTGTCAAAGTGGGATAATGTTTATGGTGAAGATCAGTGGCTGGATGCCAAAACCTGGCCAGCAACATCTCTCCAGAGAAAGGAGAGATTGTGAGATAGCTCGTGCACTCTGGATAGCTGCTTCTCATGAGTAGACCACATAAATCAAGATTTTGCATTGACTTGTGAGTTGGATGGCTGGATGTTGAGAGATACCATCTGAACTCACAGTCTCATACTGCTGTTGGTCATCAAACATATATTATTATTAGAGAATTGAATCGGAAACTACTGAGTAGGAGTTTTGTCACAGCTCAATTTTTATCCTATTGTAATATGATGGTTAGCAGGGATAGTAGCTCCTGAAGCAGCTTTCTGTCTGCTTAAAAAGTGTACCTGTGACTATTAATTTAGCATACTAATTTCTGACTGTGGGCGCATCAGATATAAAACAATTCTGCGTGTCTACACATCTGATCTGTACTAGCAGTACTGTGATAGAGCTCTGCTTTACAGCATGGGAAAATGAAAGCTACATATTTTAAGGAAGAGAAAGTGGGGCTAGGAGGGAAATTGTCACAATTTGCATGGAGTTAGAACAATGCCAGTGCTTACTCTTCATTTATCATCCTAATCCTACTTAGTTATTTCAGCTTTCACAGAACTGGAAGGTAGCCTAGATTAAAAAGTTTAAAAATTAAGCACAATACATTTTAAAAGCATCAGTAATGCAGCTGTTAAGTCTAGTTGTTATGAACTAAGCTCAATATCTTCCAAACTTCACACACATATATACCGGTGATTTCAAAATGTGTTTAAAGTAACTAAGCTTTGCAAGGCATCTAAACACAGTCCACATCAGGTTGTGCCCTTCTCTGGTTGTGATGAATCACCCACAATAATCCAGATTTTTCTCCATATTATGTCTTGAGCCATGATATGAAAAGGGCTACAATAGTCATTTGGGAGTCTTTCACTATGAATCTGTGTCTGTAGAAGATACAACTGTCCTTTATCATAACAGAGCATAACACAAAACAGAAATTATTTTATTTCTAAAAGAAAACAATATCTTACACTTTTAGTTCCTTATGTCTGATTAGCCTTCTGCACTATCTTATATATCTTTCCTGATCCTCCTATTTCAAAATACCTTTGCCTAGCACTCATATTGGAGTCTGTGTTTGAACAAAACTTTTATGTTATGTGCATGAAACAACATGTGATGAAACTTTATGCATCACCTTTCAGGTTCTTCTCTCTAAAGAAGTTGGTTCTGCATAAGTACTAAATTACAAGGATTTTTCAGATATAGCAGCTCAAGAGCACCTTCAACTGAGACATCTCTGTGTGGTATCTGTGTGTGGTCTTGACAGTACATATAAGGTGACATCTTCAAGTTTCATCATCTAGTGTATTATGTTGTAGAAGAAAGGGCTTTTGGAAAAGAGGCTACATTAAATTTTCAGAGTAACAAAAAATAGTTTCAGTTTAGTGGAACAGTAACATGCATAACATCCTTTTTCAGAACAGAGTGGACTTGAATAGCAAATTTTCGCAAGAATAATTTTAGCACCTACAGACCAAATCTACGTATCTGCATGCTCTGAGGACTACTGCTGCTTGAAGTATGCAAAGTTTGTATCCTATTGCACTGAAGCACTGAACCTAGTTTCCTCTGTTCCCTATCATGACAGTTATACAGTAATGCTTTATCAATTTTTCACTGAATGTAAAAAACAGTCCTACTGGAAAGACCTCTCCACAGGATATTTGAATTATTATACTGAAATTACAAATGCAACAAAACAGAACAAGTCAAAGCAAAAACCTCTGTAATGCCGTATTTTTCCCCACAACTTACCTAAGTCTCCTTCAAATCAAATTT